>CATIWM010512723.1:0-19081 GCA_949671775.1 Mallotus repandus
GCAAATGTAATAAAAAATTTTTTTAACAATAGAGTATTACAACTTGAAATATATATATATATATATATATATATATATATATATATATATATAAACTATTATTATTATTATATAAAGTGTTAAAAGTTTTTTGCCTAGTGAATATATCAAGGACCAAGAACTTTAATTTTTGCTTCCCTAGAATTTGAATCAATCACCTAAAGTTATGAGTACCTTCACTTGAACCATTTCATCCAAGTTGCATTGGCTAAATAGACTAAGAATTTATTCAAAGACAAATATACTCTTACCATAAACATTGGGGCAAAAATGCATCTTTACAAGACAACCATATTGAAATTTATATTTCCACCATTATTATGAGAACATTTTTTTGAATTGACTTTTATCTCATATTTATAAGAGATTAAATTTACCACGAAAAGTATAGTAAATCCTAATACTATCATTTCTTACAACTTAACAAACTATGCTTAATGAAGGAAAACAAAGCCACTTATATGGGTGATAGGATATGTGAAAGTTTTTTCTCTCAAATAGGTTAGTGTGTTATGTAAGTTTCCTTTGGCAAATATGAGAGTCCTTTGCTCTTCCCTAATTTCGGCTCAATCATGCCTGCGTAGGAGGCTTTTCTTCTTTTTATCTTCTTTCTTATAACTTTAAATTTCACCATGTGTTTATATCTCTATCATCCTGCCTTTTTTCCAGCTTCTCATCTTCAAAACCTTAAAGCAACTAAAAGTCTCTTATCTTGTCCAAAACATCACTAGTTCTCAATGGCGAGTAGCTCTATCCCAAAACTAACTGAGGAAATCAAAAGCTTGTCCCTCAAAATGCAAGCTCTCACTTTGAGTGAAGCTCCAGTTGAGGTTTTGTAACGCTCAAATCTGAATCTTCTTGGCAAGATCCTGGGAGATAGGAAATACTCAGCAAAAGCCATTCAAAGTATAATGTCTCAAGTATGGGCTTTTACTAAGACTCTCAAAGTCAAAGATCTCAACTTGTCCAACACATTCTTATTCTATTTTGACTCTAAATAAGATAAACAAAGAATCTTGGACATCACTCCTTTGTCGGTCCAAAAGAATCTCATGGTAATCAAAGAATGGGATCAAAGCAAATCTTTAAAGGAGATAAACTTCTCAACTGACAATGTGTGGGTGCAAATCTTTGGTCTTCCAAAGAACCAGGTGACACCTCTAAATGCTCAAAACATTGGAGATTCAATCTTTGAAGGAATAGTCCCCTCTGAAGGGCTTATGCTGAATGATGAAGACAGGGATCCAACCACGTGTATCAAAGTCAAACTCGATCTAACCAAGCCATTACCTAAGGGTTTCTATAATCAAAGACTTGGGAAAGAAGGATGGGTGCATCTTAGGTATGAGAGGCTGCCTGCATTCTGCTTATGGTGTGGCCTCTTTGATCATCAGACAAGCTTCTATAGAATAGTAAAGACCCAAGAATAAAGGGATTTAACTGTAAGTTCAAACCTAGCCTATGGTCCTTGCTTTCGAGCCCTTCTAAAAAGAAAACAAGCTAAAGGTTCTTTCGTCAAATGGTCTGATGTGGTTTACCTGCCTTATCTTAGACCTCAGACCCAACAACCAGTCATCAACGATGCTAACACAATCACTGAAGATCATTCTGTTGTTGTGGGTACTGAACAAAATTCCTCAGTTGGTTCTAAAAATCTTGCTTACCATCCAAACAACTTCTGAAGAAACGCCTTTACCAACTTTTGAGCATGCTGTAGCCAAATTGGCCTCATTGCACCTCGGACAAAGTAGCAATCCTGACAGCAGCTCACCAAAGATACCTACCCCTACAACAACCATGCTCTCATATGACAAAACTATTGCTCTAAAGGCAACAAACGAAGCTGGAAGCAAAGTAGCTGCGTTGGACCAGAACCAAAAGAAGTTGAACCTGATTGAAGTGGAATTCCAGTTGGACCCAGCTCTCAGCCTAGAGCATAAGGAAAGGCTAAGTAAGAAAAGGCTTAGAGCTCAATTGCAACAGCCATCCCCTGTCTTGACTGCTCAGGCTCTCTTTGGCCTACCGAAAGCTAGACCAGGTCCAAAGAAAGCCTACTTGAAGGAAAACAAGCTCACGTCCCTTGCTAGGACCTAACCTACCAGAAAAGCGAAGACTACTCTTGAAGGGGAGGAGATGTTGCTGGTTAGCATCAAGAAGTTAGAGTCTCTGGCGGTGAATCCAGATAATCTGGATTGATTTCTTATATCTTATGTTTTATCTTTTTTTTTTTTATTGCACTAACTGAACATATCTCTTTCATAATTGTTCTTAAGTTGGTTAGTGGTTATCTTTTTCGGTACTCTTACGTTTAGTTATGTTAGTAAGAATAGTATTAAAGACATCCATGGTTTCCATGGACTGATGGAATTTGTTTCCATTGTAATTGTGCCTTTGTGGCTTCTGTCAATGCAATCATTTGCATTCAAAAAAAAAAAAAAAAACAAACTGTGATTAAAGTTGAAGGTTTAATAGACAAGTGGCATACCTCCCTTTAAGGCTGCCCTACTCCAGTTAAAAAAAAAAACGTAAATAAAGAAAAATTATTTATATCAAATGAAAATATTCTTACTCTATTCCTCAAAGAAGAAAGAGACCTAATAAAAAATATTATACATGAAAATTGTAGTCTTTGTTGTTTGGTATTGTTCTAAAAATTGTTTCACATGAAGCATTCATTAATGGCCAAAAGCACTTTGCAACAATAAAGAGCATAGAACTTAATTATAAACGACATATGGAATCACTACACTTAGGGTTCGTTTCATGAAAAATAAGAGTGGGAATCAGAATCAGAATGAGTGATTTCGATCCCTAGTATTTAGTTCATTAAAAATTTGCGTGGAAAATAATGGATTCCCCTAACTATGGGAATCTCTCATTCTCCATATAGGAATAAGAAATGATTTTTCATTCTCATAAAATCAAGTCAAATTAGTTATATATTAGTCACAATTTTAAATATTTTCATATATTATTAAAATTTATGAAATATAATTTTTTTTTGAAACAATGAAGTAAAATATATAAATTTACAATAATTATTATTTAATATATTTTCTTATATAAATAAGATTGATTCTGATTAGGATTGCATTGTAAACCAAAAACTTTGTTAAATTTTTCATTTCATTTCTGATTTCTCTTCATTTCAATTTTAATTTTGATTCCGGAGTATAAACCAAATGACCCCTTAGTTATTTTAGATACATACTGAAAAATTTAGAGAACATATGTTCTAAGTCCAATTATGGACCTGAACATTTGTTTGCTGATAAGCTTACAAAAAATAAAATAGGATAATCACAATCTATAGTGAAAATAATTTTGAACTACATCAATTTCATTCCTATTAAATTCACTGTTGACAATTTGGATTGTTGATCCAACATGCCTATTAGAAGAACATGAGTTCAGTTGTTAAGTTCTTCTGTGAATAGTGGCATTGAAAGTAGCATCAGATTTGTGGCATTCCAGCTGTGTGATATTTCAATGCCAACAAATGGATTTAATGTCAAAAACCTGTAAATAAAACTCACAGGTCTCCACTCCAATGCTTCTTCAACGACCAACAGCCTCCAGAAAATAATCTCTTAGTGACAATTCTGTACATCTGAACATGCAATCTTTAGTTTCGTGGATGATGTTGCAGATTGATACCAAAAGAATATATATTCCGTTTAGCCTTAACAATCGTTGGATCAAATATTTATTTACTATATTCTCGTTCTTTGCATATTACTAGATCTATCTGCTTCATCCACGCATCTCTTTTCTATGGGAAATCTAAGTCTAGCTGCTAGGTCCTCATCATATTTCACCCCATACAAACCTCTTTGATTCATTGCATTTAGGTCCTCCACATTCCTTGGCATCAAAAGTCTCAGATTTTGTCTTCAATAAGAAATTCTTATCCGCATCATATGAACCACAGTATAAAGTTATTGGGACGATCCACTGCCAATTCTACGGGAACCACTTAACAAGAGAAGAAGAAGGAATCCCCTGCCATTTTTACTATCTTGATTTAAAAAAAAAAAAAAAAACCTGTTTCAATTTTATTTGTAACTTGTGCTTGGTAATTAAAAAAAAGTGAAGAGAACAGGAAAAAAAAAAAGCAAAGAGATTGATCCACTATATCAGTAAACGCAAAATTCAAGTATGAAAAGTCAAGTAAGAAATTTAAGAAATAAATTAAGAATTTTGTTGATCTTCAAAAGCGAGTACATGAAATTCTTATTACAAAGAGTTTGAGTCCTCTGAGATCTTGAAGAACTTTCTTGATCTTGAGACTTGAATATGATAGAGTTTCAAAGCTTAATTTCTTGATATCCCCTGAGAGCTTGGGAATCACCTCACCTCTATTTATAGGCACTTGTAGAGGTAATATAAGTGTTATGAAACTTCATAACTCTAGCGGTGGGATTGGTTTTAACGACATTTGATCCAATTTTGTTGGCTCATCTACATCATTATTTAAATAAATGATTTTTTATAATTATCATTTATTTATTATTATTTTAATGACATTTTTGAAATAATTTGATTGGTCATTAAAATAATTAAATTGAGATAATAAACCAAAATATTTGATTGGTCTAAAATCTTTATAAATTTATTAGACTAAAAATATTTAATTAGTCTAATTAAATTCTTTGATAGACCAACAATATTTTATTGGTCTAAAAATAATTTCTGAAAATTTACATGTTTACTAGAAAAAAAAATTTAATCATAATAGAATTTGAATTTTTTTTAATTCCAATATGGTTTGAATTTGACTATTTAATTCAAATTTAATTAGGAGTAAAGAATTTTTTTTTTAAATCCTAATATAACTTAAACTTGAGCAAAATTTAGTTATAATAGGACTTTGAAAAGTTTAATCATATTATAACTTGAATACAAAGATTTTAATCTCTATATAAAGGCTTCAAGACATGAGAATTACTGATCTCCGTTCAACCAGAGAAAGTATTAACTTCAATTTTTTTTTTTTTTTTTTTTTTTTTTCAACAGGTTCATTGCCTTCTTCATAAATTTTCAATACATGAGTACGAGTATGCCAAATTTGCATGCATAAACATGACCACATGCAAAGTGATTTGTCCCAGCATAATAACCAACTTTGCTTTGAAGTGATTATCCCATGTCATAATTAAATTTGAACTTGACCACATTCAAAGCATAAATCTGTGTGCTCTCTTTTTACATTGGAGTTTCCCTTTCTTTTTCTTTTTTTTTCCCGCAAGGGACAGCATGATAACCAACCAAAGTTCAATGTGATACCAGTTGATATTGTGACACACTTCACCCATTCTTATCTCTTTTGCTAAAGACAATCTACTTCTTTTTTTAGTTACGGTCTGTTCATGTCAACACGATGCACTTTAAGATTCACGCTGCAGTGAAAATTTTCTTCATTCGTTTACTGAATTTTTTTTTTAAAATTTTTGAATTTCCTTAATTTTTTATGCCCCTTTTATATTTTATTAATTTCCTTTTGTTTAACAGATTTTTTCAACTTTCATCTTGAATTTGTTGATCAAGTCTAGTCAACACTTCTCCATTTTTGAGCCATCAATTTGAATAGTCATATTAAAAATTTTCATATTTTTAACTTTAAACTATTCAACTTTACTATCAACTCAAAGCTCTTTGCGCCATCAACTTGAAAACTTTGCTATCGAACTTAAAGACTTTGCTATCAACTTGAATAGTCGTTAAAAATTTCTATATTTTTAACTTTAAACTATTCAACTTTGCCATCAACACAAAACTCTTTGCGCTGAAGACTTTGCCATCAACTTGAATAGTCATTAAAAATCTCTATATTTTTAACTTTAGACTATTCAACTTTGTCATCAACTTGAATAGTTATTAAAAATCTCTATATTTTTAACTTCAGACTATTCTACTTTGTCATAAACTCGAAGCTCTTTGCATCATCAACTTGAATAGTTGTAAAAAATCTCTATATTTTTTAACTATAGACTATTGAACTTTGCCATCAACTCGAAGCTAATAGCGTTAAAGGAGTCCGACGATATTAGCCTCATGTACTGGAAATTGTCAAACATAGACCCAAATTGTCAAAAAAGTGAAACACATACTGAAAATTGCAAAACCTTGAAAACACATGGTGGTTTTTCTTACTTTTCCCTTAATTGTTTTTAGTTAGGTCATACAATGTGTCAGATTCATTTAACGACGTTAGCTTCATATACTAAAAATCGTCAAACAGTGATAAACATAGGACCCAAATTGTCAAAAAATGAAATACATAAATTACAAAACCTTGAAACCACAAGGTGATTTTCCGTACTTTTCCCTAATATTTTTATTACTCTTTAGGTTGATGGAGATAAGACAACATTCTTGAACAAAGTAACTTTTTCTATAAATTGTACTCTTGCATTTGACAAAATTGTTGATAGAATAGAAGTTGCAAATCAGTTACCAACTGAAACTAACAATGTTCTAGAGGAAAATTTGCCAACACCAAGAGTAAATAAATCATCAGAAGCTAATGGTGTTGCTCATTCCATACTTTCTTGATTTCATGGTGAAGATTTTCTTTTCAAATGTCATTGTGAACTTGCTGCTTATGCATGGAGAGATTTGCGAAGCAAAATTGCTAATGCAACTTTCTTAGATGTTTCTTCTTTTGCTGATAAAATATTCAAAGTCTTTGATGAGATACAATCTGTTAAGAAAGTTAATATCTCTTACCCAAAGCGACGATTTGAATAATACCTTGAGGAGATAAAAAATATTTGAGGAACTAAACTCCAAATTGTCTTTGAAGCCATCAAAGGTCCAACATCTTGCAACACTTGGAAAACTCAATGAGAAGTGTGATGAAATGAAAGTTTTAGAGAATGCAGCTTCAAACATGCACCAATCTATTGAACATGAATTAATCCAAGTTAATGAAGAACTCTAAAAGTTTATTTGTAGAAAGAAAGAACTTGAAATATCCTTGCAGAATGCTGAAAGAGAATTGTTTGACAAATAAGGAGATATTTCTAAAATCAATGATGAAATATCTAAAATGGTGGATATCCCTGTTTGTGATCCAGCAGAGGAGCACTCTTTACAAGAACTTCGAAATTGCTTGAAAGGGAACGTGAGTGGAGGCTTTAGATGTTTTTTAGACTCCTTTTTTTTTTATTTTGATGAAATTAGCCTTTCAAACTTATTTTATTTCATACTTATTCATATCAATTATATGATAGATTTTCTTTACATAATTTATTTGCGAAAAGTTTTTTTTTTGTGACTAAACTTAGCAAAATACTAAGCTTCCTACGTACCTTCTTAAGAAGGATTAAGCCATAACGTAGATCAAATTTTTTTTATTTTGTTTGTCATTCACCGTTTTAGCTCATGCAGGTCAGGAGCTACGTTGAACCTTAAGCATAATATCTTTTTAGAAATTTGCCATTAATAGGCCCAATATGAACTTTATATTTAGTTACTATCTTGTATGCTCTATTGGAGTAGAGTCCTTGCACAACATATAGTCCATCCCAATTTGAAAGAAATTTATTACCCATGTGTCGAGACACAATGATTGGCCTTCTTATTGCAAGAATGAGATTTCCAACTTAAAACGATTGTGGTCTCACTTTCTTGTTGAATGCTCTTGATAGTCTAGCACAATAACATTCTAAATATTGTTAAGCTTCAATTCATTTTTCATCTAATGATTCCAATTCTTGAAGGCGTAAAATAACATTCTCCTCATTTGAAAGTCCTTTTTGAATTGCAATTCTTAAAGAGGGGACTTGTTGTTCTAATGAAAGAGGGAACAACTTCCACACCATAAATAAGCGAATATGGAGTAGCCCGTATTGGTGTTCGATATGTAGTTCTGCTCCCATCTTTTCATGCCAATCCCTTTTTGAATGACTTACAATCTTTTTAAAAAGGTTGCATAGGGTTTTATTGAATGCTTCAGTTAGCCCATTTGCAGATGCATTGTACAATGAAGAATAATATTACTTGAAGCTAAACTGTTCATATAACTTATTCATTGCCTTGTTATAAAACTCTTTGCCATTATCAGTTATGATATAACGAGGAACACCATAACGATAAATAATATTTGCTTGAATGAAGTTCATAATAGTTTCCTTCTTGACTTCTTTGTATGCTATAGCTTCAGCCTGTTTAGAGAAGTAATATATTGCAGCTAGAATATAAAGATGACCACATGATCTCTTTGGTAAAGGCCCTATAACATCAAGTCCATAAGCATCAAAAGGCCAAAATGCAACTGTAGGATGAAGTGGTTCTGGTGGTTAACGTATCACATTTGCATGAAATTGACACTTTTGACATCTTCTAGCATAGTCCATGCATTCTTTAACCATCATAAGCCAATAATATCCCATCCTCTTGATTCAAAAGTGAAGTTTTAGACCAAATTGATGAGCTCCACATATCCCAGAGTGTGTATGCCTTAGAAAACATTTAACGCTTAAAAATAAATTCATTGGCATTTGAAATTTTGAAAAATTTTAATTCAAATAATATTAGGATTTGGAAATTTTTTTTCTTTTATCCTAATATAATTTGAACTTGAATTTTTAACTGACACTCTTGACATCTTCTAGCATAGTCCATGCAGTCTTTAACCATTGTGGGCCAATAGTATCCCATCCTCTCGATTTGAAAGTAAAGTTTTGGACCAGATTGATAAGCTCCACATATCCTAGAGTGTACTTCCTATAATGCCTTAGTAGCTTCTTCTTCTCTCAAACAACGTAAGAGAATACCATTAAAGGAATGTCTATAAAGGGTTTCCTAATAGTATATGAATCTAAGAGGCCGACATTTAACCTTAGTTCTTTGGTGCACATCATTTGGCAATTTTACATATTTTAAATAGTCAATGAGCGATTGGTCTAATCATCCATACCAACTTCATAGATAGAAATAATATTTATTTCATCTTCATCTTTAATTCCAATTGATGGTGAAATAACCATTCATTGACAAATTGGGACTTTAATCCCCTCATCTAATACAACTAGTATTGATGCCAAAATAGCTAAGGCATCTGCTTATCAATTCTCTTTCCCTGAAACACCCTCAATGAGAAGGTATCAAATTGAGTTAGTAACTTTAAGGCATACTTGAAATAAAGCATTAACTTAAATTTCTTTACTTCATACAGCATGAGAAGTTGATTAATGATCAACTTTGAATCTTCAAAAATTTTAAGATTTGAAATTTGCATATTGACATATCTAATCATAGAATCGAGGTTTGATACTTTGCTACGTTATTTGAGCAAAGTTCTTTTAAATTAAATGCAAAGGGCAATAGATCTCCTTTTGGGCTAATGAAACTCACCCTAGCACCTGTACCGTTATGTCTAGCTGCTCTGTCAAAGAATATTCTCTAAGGACTTGGAAGCTTTATAAAGAAAACATCTTCATCTGAAAAGTTTTTAGAAAACTCTTAGTCATCAGGAATTGGATGATCAGTAAGAAAATCTGTAATAGATTGGCTTTTAACTGCCTTTTGAGGGATGTAAACAATTTCAAATTCTTGTAGCAAAAGTGCCCACTTTGCTAATCTTTCTGACTTAATTAGCTTTGACATAATGTATTGAATACGATATGCTCGAGAAATTAAATGAACGGAATGAGCTTGCAAATAATGCATTAGCTTCTTTATGGAGAACATTAAAGCTAAACACATTTTTTCAATTGGTGTGTATTTCAACTCAGCACCATTCAACAGTCTACTAAGATAGTAAAGTGTATTCTCTTTCCCTTCATCATTCTTTTGTGCTAGCAAAAATCCTAATGAGCGCTCTTATATAGATATATAAAGGATGAGGGGACATCCTAAAATTGGAGCTTTTCAAACAGGTGGACTTAAGAGATATGTTTTAATGCTTTTAAAAGCATTGCTACATGCTTTATCCCACATGAAAGGAACATACTTTTTTCATCAATCAACTGAATGGTTGACATCTTCTTGTTAAGTTCGAAATAAATCTTCTAATGTATGCCAGTTTTCATTGCAAGCTTTTGAGTTTATGAATATTTCTTAGTTCTAACATCTTAAGAATGACATCAATCTTTGGTTGGTCAATGCTAATCCATTGATGACTACAAACCCCAAGAATTTACCTGAAGAGACTTCAAAAGCACATTTGAGTGGATTCATTTTTAGTTGATATTTTTGAAGACACTCAAATACCTCTCGAAGGTCTTGCAAATGATTATTGATATTTTTAGACTTTACAACTAAGTCATCCACATAACATTCAACATTTTTATGGAGCATAACATTAAAAATCTTTTGCATTACTTATTAATATGTATGTCTCTGCATTTTTAAGACCGAAAGGCATGACTTTATAGCAATAAATCCCTTTTGGCATTCAAAAAGTAGTTGCCTTTGCATTTTTTACAGCATCTTCTACATCCATTGGAATTTGATTGTATCCATATGAGCCATCAATAAAAGATAATCTTTTATAACCAGTAGTAACATCAATCATGATATTAGTGATAGATAATGGAAAATCATCTTTATGAAAAGCATTGTTAAGATCTCAAAAGTCAATACATACTCGAATTTGACCATTTTTCTTTCTCACTGTAATAATGTTTGAAATCCATTTTAGATACTTGAATTTTTCAATGAAAGCAGCATCAATCAGTTTGTCAACTTCAACTTCAATTTGAGGAATTAACTCAGGTCGAAAGCATTTTTGAGGTTGCTTGACTAGATTTGCCCCCTTTTTAATTACCAAACAATGAACTACTACCTTTAAATCTAAGCCCCATCTCTTTGTATGACCATGCGAAGACATCCTTATATTCAACCATGAGTTGCTTGTATACATCCTTTTCTTCTTGAGATAAATTCATACTTAGGAAGATTGGTCGAGGATTTTCAATGCTCCCTAAGTTAATCTCCTTTAGTTCATCCACTGTAGCCTCGTTTCCTTCTTCAAAGTTTGATGGGGCATCTTCTGCATCTTCCTCAATGGTTGACTGTTCTTGATCATCATTACTTATAGTGACATAATATGATGGCATTACATCAACATCTTCCTTTTCTTCCTAATGAGGGAATAGGTTAGTGATCACCACTATTTATTGCTTTGGTTTGAGTACTTCACTAGTTGTAACCACCCATTTGCTTTAATGGATCATATGTGATGGCACTTTACTTTCATTCTCCTTACGTATCAATGGCAAAGAAAAAAAAAATTTAGCCTTCTTGAACTTTTTACTCTTTAAGACTCCAAGTTTATCTTTGGCAAAAACTTGCTTAAGTTTTGAATCGTCACTTTTTTATGTTCTAATACGATCAAACACTGAAACATAATGTGTAGGAGTTCTTAATTGATAAAAAACTGAAGACTTGGCTTCAATAGACTTGTTTCCTTCGTCCTCAACTGTGATGTAGTTAGAAGCACTTCTATGAATCTTTAAGTGTAAAGGAGTTGGAGGATGGTATCTAAGACCCTTTTAGAGGCTTGAGGCTTTGCTTCATTTTTCATCTAAACCTTTCTAATTTCATTAGAAAGGCTTTTATCTTACTGGGATTTCTCTTGCCCCTTTAATAATAAAGTGCTTTGTTGACGAAATACTGTTTTAGCTAACAACTTGTAAACATTGGGATCAAATTCATTTATGCATTTGGTGGGAAAGTCTTCATGATCTCCAGTTGATCTTTGAGAAGGTTTTACAAACCCTTTTAATGGTTCTTAAGTTTCTTTTATTGCCATAAGCTTTGTGATGGGAATGATTAAATCCTTTAGTTCATTGACAACATTTTCATCTTGGCTTTTGAAGGAACTTGTCTTTCTACCTTCTTTTTATTGGAATGCATCGAAGTTTAGAAAGCCGTTTGTATAAAATTATAGTGTTATTTTTGAACTTCTTTCTTCTCCTCTCCACTTTCTATTAAGGACGAAGAAGCTTCCTTAGATGGCTCTATTCCCTTCTTACTAAGTTCTTCTTTGAGTTGATTTTCTGAATCAACTTTGACTTATATCTCATCATCTATTGTTGCCTCAAAGTAAAACTTAGCATCTGCATAGTGTGATTCTGCTTCATTAAATGGATTAATATCTACCATAACTCTTCTTACTTCATAATTCTTGTAATATTTAAAGCATTGATAGACTGCAGATGGAACCGCTATATTTTTATGAATACAAGGACACCCTAGTAATACACTGTAAGTTGTCCTAACATCAATAACATGAAGTAGAGCACTTGATTCTATACCATCAATCTATTGATCAATGTGAATTTTACCAAAGGCTCTTTGACCACCTTGATTAAATCCTTGAATCATCAATCAACTTTACATCAAGTTATCTATAGGTATGCCAAGTTGCTTCATTGTCCTTAATGGAATTATATTGACGGCTGAGCTATTATCCACCAGAATTCTTTTAGTTTTTTTTGTTCATGAATAAACCCTATAACAAACAAGGGTCGATTGTGAAATATTCAGCTAAGTAACAAATCATCCTTAGTGAAGATAATTTCTTCTTCACATGCACTATAGGCATCATAATGAGGGAATATTTCATTTTCTTCTATTTTTGTCTTACTCTCTCCTCTAATATGGCAACATAGAAGTGCATTCAAAGATTTTCCAAAATCCTTTGGTATGTAGTCAGCTAAAGTGATAGGCACTTTAGGTTTTTGGAAAATATCTTCAGTCTCAAGAGAAGGTGAAGCTTTTCTTGATTTTATGAAGTTAGACTTCTTTTTCTTTGCCATGTTTGGTGCTTTTGAAATTGCTTTTACCATTCTAACTCTTTCTGGAGCTGGCTTTGAGTGAGAAACATTCTTCTTTTGACTTGTTCAATGAGTAATAAGGATCCCCCCTTCATCATTAAATTCATCACTTGAAATCATGCCCTTAATAATTTGTTGCATATTTGATTGCATATTACTTTGATGCTTTATTGTCCTTTGATTAGAAGAAGGAATTTCAATAGTTATTGGATCAAATGTTCCAAAACTAATTGTTAAATTTGTAGATGTCACATGAGGACTTGAATGTACAATACTAGTCATGTTCACACTTGCTTCCTCTTCATCAAAGGTAATTTCTCATTTTCTTTTTAACTCCATTATGTTATCCTTCAAGACAAAGCATTTTTCACTAGATGGCTAATCAAGAGATGATACTTGCAATAATTTGGATAATTAGTTTTATTAGCTTCATCAGGATGCTTCATCTTTGGGAATTCAATGAGATTTGCTTAAAGTAATTCATTTAACATTCTTGAAATGTCAGAGTAAGAGAAAGGATATTTTCTTTCTTGTCTTTCCTTCAAGGAAATTTTCTTCTTTTTTTGAGATTGAGTAGTAATGTTAGGCTTTACCTCATTCTTTCCAGCCTTAAAATTCATTTTAACTGGTACTGAGCTAACTATCAAAGATTGCTTACTTTTAGGCTTTGCATTTGACTTAGCATTCTTGTGTGCTTCTTAGTTATCTTTATTTTTTATTTGGCTTTACAATAATGCCTTAATTTTTAGCATCCAAGATGCTAAGTTCCATGGCATGAGTGCAGGTAGCTAACTCTTCAAAAGTACGTGGCTTTATTCCTTAAAGAATATATGATAAACCCTACTTCATTCCTTTAATGCACATTTCAATGGCGAATGTTTCAAAAAGTCTATCTTTGCAATTCAAACTAAGGCTTCTCCACCTTTGAATGTAATCAATAACAGACTCATCTTTCCTGTTTTATAACAACTGATAGTGGATAACTATTGCGGATAACTGTTAGCTAATAAATATGAATTGTTTGATAAAATTTTGCTAGTTGTTGTTGTTAATATGTTATATGACCATTAAGGATACATTTTATTTGTAAATATAATTTTATTTATTTCTTATAATTTTTTTAGTTATGTAAATTACTTAAAAATTGTATATAGTAATAAATAATAATTTATTTTCTTTGATTTATATATTATTAAAATTATTAATCGAAATTATTTTAAAAAATTTAAAATATAAATATTATTGTATAATTTTTTAAAAATAATTATAGGTATAAATATTTAATTATTAAATATAATTTAAAATAATATTTATTTGATTATGAAATATAAAAATGAATTACATATAATTAATTCAAATGAAGTTATTTGTTATTAGTTATTTTTAATAAGGGTAAAATAATTTAAATAAAAAATAAATACAAATCAGTTATCAGCTGATGGGAAAAAATTTCAAAATAAAATTTATTAACTCCGCGACTGTTTTGAATAAAAACAACTATTAGTTATTGATTTTGGAATTTTACCAAATACTTAAATTATAGTTGATTGAGAAAAAACTTCTATCAGATACCTTAATCAGTTAAGTCAAATGCCCCTTTATATATACGTATGTGCATACCATACAATTCAATCAATTAAAAAAAAGTTATTTTGGACTGGAAATTGAATTTAAAAAAAAAAGATTAATATGAATTAATTGGTCAAATTTACCAAATTGATGGGATAATTGATAAAAAATTAATTTATGGGTTAATTAACCATAAGTTCAAATTTAGGGGGGCAAGTTATTACTTTGGCTCAACATATAACTTTTCTATTGAAGGGACATCGATGGACATAGCAACCAGCAACTTTATGGGCAGAAAAGGACAATTTGTTTTTTAAAATGACATTTTTCTATCTTTTGTCTAAGGATGTAATTAAACTGAGTTAGTCGGGCCAAATTGAGCTAAATTTTAATTAGTTTGAATTTAGTTCGTTTATAATTGAGTTTAATTTATTATGTCATTTGATGTTTATGATCTATTCACAAATTTAAATAATTTTAAAAATAATTTTAAAAATATAAACTATAAATTAAAATTATATTTTAAAATTTAAAAATAAATTATTTACTAAATAAATTATAATATATTTAATAAAAATTATAATTTTATTCTAATAATATATTTTTTAAAATATTTTTTATGATAAGAATTTATATATTATTTATTAAAAAATTAAATTATTAAATATTAAAATTACCAGTTGACTCGCGAACTGTATAGTTTAAATTTGACTCATTTATTAAACGAGTTTCAATATATAAGCTCGAATTAATTTTTATTGAGTCGAATATTGAATTGCTTGCGAGCAGTTTGACTCATTTACCGTTCTACTTTTGTACTATAATACAAAAAAAATTATATGGTAGTTGAGGATTACCGATTTTAATTGTACAACTAATTAAAATGATGGCATTTAAAAATCTAAAATTTAAGGATTAATATCTTATAATTAATTAATATTATTTTTACAATTTTAAAATTAAAAAAATATTTGGGTAAAAACACTGTTACCGGCGACATACTGTTGCTTGTAACTTTTTCCATTGAAAGGACGCCGATGGACAAGGGTACCAGCGACATGCGACTGTTACTCCACTTGATAATTGATGCTCCACTCTTAATAATTGCATTGCGAGGTCCCATTAAGTTATAATATATGCGGTGTTCTGTCTTGACATGCGGCTCTGGCCTCAGCTTCACCTCCTTTATTAAAGGAGAAGGAGACGACTATTTCTGCCCATCAATATCTACAAATTTTCAGAAAAAAAAAAAAAATCAATATCTACAAACACAGAAACTGAACATAGAGATGTTGAGAGAAGGGAGCAATGAAAATAACCTTGTTTTTGCGGTTAATGGTAGGCGGTTCGAGCTGTCACAAGTCGACCCTTCTACTACTTTGCTGGAGTTCTTGCGTACACAAACCCCTTTTAAGAGTGTCAAGCTCAGTTGTGGAGAAGGTACTCGAGATCTCTTCCTTTGCTTGCTTTCTTTTTCTCAATAATTTTTTTTTTTATATCGCCTTTCTCATTTAGCAAGTATTCCAAATTGGATTTTAAAGCAATATCAAGGTATAAATAAGTTGATGCTCATAAATGATGTTGCTCAATTTTGTGTATTTTTATTTTTCAACATGGTTGATTGATGTTGTTTGCTGAGAAAATGAAGTTGATGCTCATATCCAATGACATTTCCTCTTCCTTGAAAGGAATTGTTTAAATGAAAATGTACTTTTGCTTTTTTTTTTTTTCACCTGACCTAAAAGGGATATTTTTTCCAATCCCAGTGTGATTCAGGAGAGTAAACGAGTCAAATAAAAATTTAACCTCGATTTATTTAAAAATTAACGAATTTCAGCCGAATTCAGACTTTTAAAAGTCTGGTTTAAGCTCGACTCGGGTTTATTTTTTACGAGCTTAAAGAACTGTGCCGAGCTTGCGAGTCAAACAAACTTAACAACATATTTTTATAATAAGACATTATATTATTGTATAATGTTAAACTACATATTTTTATAATATTAAAATTGCTTATAACATTAAAATTATCTAGTTTTGATTTTAAATATAATATTATTTAATATTATATTTATATTAAAATTTTATTATTTATTGTTAAGATGAATGTTATTTCATTTAAAGTTAATTATAAAACTACGTAGTTTATAGATTAAAGAATTGGATTAAGAAAGTTATTTATATTTACATCAAAATTAAAAAATATGTAATTTTAACTTAAAATTATGTAGTTTTGTAATAATATAATATAAATTAAATTATAATTTATAATTTAAATTATATTTATTTATTATTTTAAATTTGTATTATTTAATATTAATACTTATATATTATTTTAAAATATAAATACTAAATTTTTTATTTATCAAATAAATTTATTATTTACTAAATATTTAATTAGTATTGTATAATATTTATTTATTATAATATTAATGTTAACTTACACGTAAAAAATTATATAATATAATTATGAGTATATAATATTGTCATGTAATGTTTTATATTAATTATTACTAATTTAATTAGTATTATCTTTGCTTAATATAAAATTAATATTATATAATATTGACTTACTAAATTAAATGATATTTATTAAATATTAATATTTAAATTAAATTATATATATTTAATATTACCAATTAATATAACGAGCATGTTCATGAGCCTATAAACAAGCTGGCTCACGAGCTGATGAATGAGTCTATTTGCAAGTTTTAATAAGCTAAATGTAAAAAAGTTCGGGCTCGACTCGTTTAACTTACGAGCCTCAAAATAAAATTTGAATTTAGCTCATTTAGCTTAATAAACAAATTCAAACGAACTTTTTTCGGGTCAAACTCCAAATAAATTATGAACTGACTTGGTTACACTTCTGGTGTGATCTTCTGCCGGTAAGTATATAAAACGTACCCCTATTGTTTTGGCAGCAGGCTGTGTTCTCCTTTTCCCAGGAAAAGCACTTTGTGAAAAAAAATTAAGATAAGAACACAGTGTTTTTTTCTTTTCGAATATAGAAAAAATCATCATTCTTTTATTTCTTTTTTTAGAAATTTATCCACTACTTGTATCATGTAATTGTTAATTTTGAAAAATTTTTATTTATAGTGTGTATATATTATAATAAACAGTTAATTAAAAATACTTAGAATATTTTACACTAAATTATCAAATAAATGACTTGTACACTATATTTAATTAATATAAAATAATTTTAAGATAATCATATAAATTCAGAACTCAAGGAATAATATATATAGTTATACTTCATGTATAAATAAAAAATTTTATTTTTTTATTATAAATTTTAATCAAAATTTTTTAATGCACAAATACGTAATCGAAAAAAGCTGTGATATATGTCGTTTATTGAGCATCACAAAAATTTAGATGTCAGGTTTTGATTTTTTTATTTTATTTGTACATTTTGAAGGTGTGAGTTGTCATTTCATACTAAAATAATAAATAAATAAATCAACGATTGCTAATAAAAAGATACGGACATTGTCCATTATTGGGCTTGGATCATGATTACCAATTTTCAATTATTTTATTAATATTTTCCAAAAGCGTTATCGCTTTTTATTATTTTTTAATTCAAAGGACCTTTTTATAAATTTACAAAAAATAAAACTTTTTAAAAACACGTGTTACTAAAATTAGCTCAAAACAATGTAATTATTTTTTAATTCAAGGGACCTTTTTATAAATATATAATTTTTTTTTAAAAACACGTTGTTAAAATTTTGTTTTAAGACATTGTAAAATTGAAATTTTTTTTAAGAACGTAATATTTTTTTTTTCAAACTTTTTATCCTCTTTTTTTTTTATTTTTTCTTTGGGTGGCTGGCAGACTATATCACTTGCTCTCCTTGGAGGAGTAGGCTGATACGCTGGATATTTTGCTTTTCTTTATTTATATTACCTATCTATACAAATAAAAATATTAAAATGGCAAAAATAAAATTTCCATCATAAAAATAAAATTTTTTGATAAAAAAATTATTTTTATCATAAAAGTATGAATACCACAAAAATAAAAATAATACAGAAAAATAAATAAAAATACTGCAAAAATTTCTATAAATTCAAGGCGTGATTTCTTTTCTTTTACTAAATGCTTTTTTTACTTCTTTTTCTTTTTTCTTCTCTTTTCTTCTTTATGTGCAAATCTTTTATTTTTTCTTTTGTATTTCTACGTCCCTAGTTCTCTATTTACTGTCTTTTCTCTTCTCTTATTTTACTTTACTTCTACATTTTTTATATGTTGTCTTGTTTCTTTTTCTTCTCCTCTATTTTTTCTTTATCTCCAAATTTTACATTTTTTTCTTAACCATTAATTAAGAGTTGCAAGGATTTTTATTTTTTTTTAATTGTTTGCCTTTTTCTCTTTCTTTCTGAAAAAAAAAACTTTTGTAGAAAGTAAGTTGAAACAACAAAAAAAACTATCACTGTGAAACAAATTCATAAAACTGAAAATGAACCAATCAAAATAATAAAACAGCTGCCAAAACAACAAAAAAACCACCAAAACAATCATTAGAACAACCAAAAAATCACTACAAAATAAGCTCATAAAATTGAAATAAAACAACTAGGAAAGCAAAAAGAACCATCAAAATAATAAAAAAACAACCAGAAAATGAAGTAGAAAAATCACTACAAAACAAGCTCATAAAACTAAAAAAAAA
>CATIWM010512795.1:0-35028 GCA_949671775.1 Mallotus repandus
CTTTTTTATGTGTAATTATATCTGAAAGAACACTTGAATTAAAAAAATTGTACAAATAAATCCTCTTAATTATTTTTTTATGTATAACCATATTTAAAAGATATTTAAATAAAAACGGTTGTGTGAGATTGAACATTTGAATGTTTACGATTGTGCAAAACCGGAAACTCCAACATCAAATGAAAAAATAATTGTAAAGATACAAAACCTTACCTAAAAATTATTTTATTTTTAAATAATTTTTATTTAATAAAATGTGTTTAAATTAAATACATATTTTATAAAGAGAATTCATTTTTAGGATTTGATTTAGTAATAAGGAATTTTTTAAAATTAAAAAATTAAAATTAAAATAAAATTTATAAATTTTTCATTTAAATCGAATGCCCTTTTATTGAAATTAAAAATTTAAATATTTAAGTGAACATATTTAAATAATATATAAATTCATTTAATGACACAAATGGCATATAATTAATAAACATCATGGTTTGACGGTAATGGAGCATGGAAAATCCATTTTGAAAGCAACTCACAATGTCTGAAATTTAGTTCAATGGGCTCACAAACACAAAATACCCCAATCTAATGCATGGATTGGTTGGTCCTTTGAAGTGGGTCGGATTTTGGACACGTCCAACATTTTTGTTGTCTCTTCTAAAAGTTGTATAAGGACTTCAGGCTGTTTTCGCCTGACCTTTGGGATTAACAACATCTTCTGTCATTTAAGAGGCTGACGTTGATAACGATATTTTGAAGGTTGATGCCAAATCTAGAGGAATACTCAAGTTCGGATTTTTATATGAACTCTTATATGAATTATTCCAAATCATAAAATTAATATCCTCATGCAATTATAAATCATATAAATATGATAAACTTTCAATACTTAAAAATTTATATATATTTTTAATTCATGTCTCACTGTATGATGAGTTGGAGAGAATATTGAACTCATTTTGGTGGGTTCGAACTCCAAAGAAAATCTGGGTCTCCATTGGTACAAATGAAAAATATTATGCAAGCACAAAGGAGGAGAATTTTTTTTTTTTTTTGTCAAAAGATAGAAGATAAATTCATTACAAAAACAAACATTATAACCATAACATAAGTTGTTCAAAAAAAAAAAAAAAAAACCATAACATAAGGGTTTGTCTATCTAATACAATAGCTACCCAGGAGTAACTTTGTCTAGTAATCTTCACTATCAATGAGTATTCAAAGTTAGAAAAAATAAAAGATATAATTTGAGAAATAGATATAATAATAAACAACATATAAAAAAAACACCACAAATTTCTTTCAAATCTCAAAATATTGCCAAAAGGATTGCAAAAAAGGGGAAGATTTGTTGAACACCAACTAAGTTGGGTCAAAATTTTGTCATCTTCCATTGAGCTATGGGTGTGGTGAAAACCATTTGAAGAAATCCTCATTGAAGGATGGTAGAAGTCGGACAAATTCTTGAATTTCGAGTAAATTGAACCAAGAACTCTCTTAATTGTTGGCTAAGTCAAATCAAGAGTCTCCAATAAAAGCTTGATATTGTGTTGTTGTTAAAAGATCTCTCAAATATTGACAAAATCCACAAAAGGGGTAGCACCATCATAGCCAAAATACTAAGGAACTATGCTAAATTATTGAAACAAAGAAAAGCTAAGCTTAAAATAAAGACTAAAACACAAAAAAAAAAAAAAAACTTGGTAGTGCTGCCGTCCAATTTAATGTAAAGACAGTAGTTCCACTTTAAAATCAAACTTGTGCGGTGCCCTCCTTTGAGAGAAAGAGTTGAAACCCTAAAGACGGTTGTTGTTGAATTGGTATCATAGTTAATGTTAAAATCCTAGGATTAGGATTTTGTTATCTGCCTAGTTTTAATGTGGGTATGTTAGGAAAGCAAGGTTGACAACTTTTATCCAACCACACGCTCTAGTGACCCTTATCTTCAAAGCAAAATACTTTCCTAAAGGAAATTCGCTTGGTAGGAATCCAAGCTTTGCTTGGTGTAATGTGTGGAGTTCCAAGTCTATTTCGGAGAAAGGTTGTTGATGGGGATGGCATGCAAACTCATATTTAATGAGATCCTTAGCTTCAGGAAAAACCAAGTTTTAAAGTAGATATGGTGGCACATATTGACAATCTAAATATGAAGGTTAGTGAATTTTTGATGTCTCAATGCACTAGGAACATTAACTTATTGCAAATGATGTTTTCTACCTTTGATGTGGAAAGTATTTACAACATTCCTTTACCATCTATTTTCAAGGCCCGATGCACTAATTTGGCTTTTTTAAAAAAAAAAATTGGTCATTATATGGAGAAATTGGGTTGTCAAATTTTTATGGATGAGGTGTAGTATTAAAACTTGGGAAGGTCGGTAAAATGTTGGAAGAAGCTTTGGTAATTGAAAATAACTCCAAAGGTAGAGGTCTTTTTATGGAGTTTGTGTGATGGATATTTGCCTTTTCGTACAAAACTAGTTCAACGAAGTATATCTACTTCGATTACATGTGTTTTTTAGCATCAGACGTAGAACATTTTTGACATTTATTTGTGAACTGCCCTTTTGCTAAAGATTATTAAGATTTAGCTGGAATTGATATTTTAGCTACAAGTTTTGATGAGTTTCAAATGTGATTTAAGCATTCTCTTGAATAATCAACTGTTGTGACCAATGTTAAATTGTTTATGATCCGCTGGAGTATTTGGTGTCAAAGAAATAGAAAGTTATGGGAAGGGCATTGTCTCTCTTTGCTGTAAACAGTTGAAATAGCGTTGGACTTTTAGCGAAATTGGAGTCAAGCTAGGCAGTCTTCCTTTTGTGTTCAACGTCCCCCAGCTCCATCTGCTTCTAGTCAACATTAGAGTCAATCTGTGGCAGGATAACTCAAATGCAACATTAATGTAGCGCTATTAAACTATGGTTCTCATGTCAGGATTAGGATAATTGTCAGAAATGAGGTTGGTGTAGTAATCAGAGGTCATTGGTTTCATTTGCCTAGAGTAGTAATGGTTCGAGAAGCTGAATATCTTGAACTATGAGAAATAATTTTATGGTGCATTTAGCTTTAAGTAAGGAATGTGTAATTTGAAATTGATGCATTAGTAGTGGTTAATACCCTAATTGGTCAGTAGAGGTTGATAATAGTGAGTTTGGTATGTTGATTGAGGATTGTATTTCAAGGTGTAATAAAAGAAATGATTTCTTTGTAAATCATATAATGAGGCATACTAATAGTTGTGCTCATACTCTTGCAAGATCAGACCTCTTCTATGCTTACCTCAATGTATTCACATAATCTCCTCTTTTTCTTAAGGAGAGTCTTTTGATCAATAATATATCTTTTTATTTCAAAAAAAAAATTGTTAGATAGCGTATGATTATCTCTTGTAGATTTGATAATCGCTAACACTATGCATGGCAACGATAAAGAGAAGGGAAGGTTTTTTAAAGGGAAGAGAAGGGAGCGGAAGGGGAGGGAATACAAATTATAGGTTTTATTGTATTTGGTAACTTAAAATTAATTAATAAAGGGAAAAGAAGAGGAAATGTTTAAAAAGGAAATAAAAATTTAAATTATAATGTATTTCGGACTTTAAATATTTTACACCCCAATTTAGAGTGTAACTAATTTCACGTTCTATAAGGGGAATGAGGGAGAACAATTTCCCTTCAATTCCCTTTCCTCTCTATTAACTTTTAATAGCCAAATAACACAAAATTAAATTATCATCTTATTTCTTTCCCATTCCTTTATATTCCCCTCAATCTATACATAGTGTAAATGATAAATTATCTAAAATTAGCAATTTAGATACAATGAAGTTGATTTATTTTATTATATTTTATTTTGAGGGTGGTTCATATATCCCTTTCCAATTCTCTTCGACAACAATTGAGAAAGCATAATTTCCAAATTAGGAACTTTTAGAGAAGTGATGGCAATGTCAATGGACCAACATCATGCCTAAGAAACTCCCCCACAAAATTGACAATATATAGATTTTTTTTTTGTTTCTTTCCGTTTTCCTTATTTATTATGTATCTTTTAATTTTTTTTAATTTATTAATGAGAGATCATATATTTTAAATATCGATCCACTATATAAAAGAGACAATTTTATTCTTTAAATTGATGATGGTAAATTTAAACTTTTTACCTAAAAAAACTCTTTTTAAGAAGTTAATACCTAAGCACTCTCTTACTACCGTTTCTTTCAATTCTTTTGACAACACATAAATGATAATTGAATTAGTATGTTAACTTTTTTTGGGACGTATAATTCTAACCCTCACCAGCGTACTGACTACTTATATCATAGAGGTGTGAGCTTCTATTTAGTTAGTTTTTCTCTTAACACATTGAACTCATATCACATATATCAAATCCTAATTCAAAATCAATTACTATTAAATGAACAAATCAAACATATACATGAATAAATTTTAATCCATGGTGAATATTAAATATGATCGTTTGAATATCTTCACTCATAGCATTATTATTTAATATTTTTACATACAATTTATGCATAAGTTAGATATTTAATGTATAACAAATTTAATAAATTTGTTAGTGATATATTGTTAATGGATTCATTTTTTTTATTCCTATAGAGATTCAATGAGTCATAGCTAGGTTACACAAGATATAGTTTTTTTTTTAATTTAATGTATTGAAATTCAAAGTCATCAAATTCTAACTAAAACAATTCGACTCAGGAAGGATGACAAAAATGTCTCAACAATTAATTTAACACTTTTACGTATATCATAACTCAAATATGAGATGTCGCTTAAATAAAAATAGCACTCTTCCAATTGATCTCAACAATGTTATAACCATTCTTTGACCGCTTACCATAAAGATGGCGTTCATAATTCAAACCAAAGACCTCCATAATTTTCACAACTGAAAATACCACAGACACCATCCTAATTGGTAGATTCAAAATATTTTTATATATTGCCTGCCCGCCTTGCAACGGAAGTTTTGTCTACAGGACATGACATGTAAAAGGGGAGCGGTTCAATTTCCCAGCCCCTTCAACTCGTTTTATAAAAATAGAAATTTGCGTAATAAGTTTTTGATACTCAGGAGATAATTAATATATATAATAAAATTTATTAATTATATATATATGAATTTAGTAGTCCGAAAAGAGAGGTCCATCCCACTGTCTGCCCAAGCCTTTTGGTGTGCTGCGCATAACAAAATTAACCGAAGTAGTTACAAACTTATCAGCGAGCAAATATCCCGTGCTATTCTCTTCACGAATTCGCAAATCCATCTTCAAATAACATCACACCACGTCATGACCCTTAACACACTTGTGCATTTGTCAAATTATTATTGGCTTCTTTTGTTCTTACATTGCACTTTGGACAAACAAGAAACAATGTTCCCTTACACGCTAACCCTGAGCTGTCAACTCAATTAACATAAAATAATAACAATACTTAATAATTAATAATTTTCTTGTTAAGGATTTGTTTATTGTACAGAAGAATTTCTTCTTGATTTGTTAAATCATTATATTTTCTTGATTGCTTGAATTGTAAGAAATTAACATTTCGATGTCGGAGGGTACAGAAGCACCCAAGAACGGTTTTACATCGCCGCCTCCGACAGCTCCTCCGGTGGCAGCTGATGCTGATGCCGAGGCAGGAACTGGGACTGGTTCTGGGTCAGGATCTGTGATGGGAGCGATCAGGAGACGATGGAGAAGAGAAGCGGTTTTGCAGAGAGGATCATTAGCGCTTAGAGGATTGTGTTTCTTGTTCTCTTTGCTTTCTTTTATTATCATGGTTAGTAATAAACATGGTGATTGGAAAAATTTTGACAGATATCAAGAGTACAGGTTCGTTTATGATCAATTTCATTCATTATACAGATTAAGATTTTCTTCTTCTATTGAATAATGGTCTTATTGATGAATCGGTATCTCATACAGGTATTTATTGGCAATAGCAATACTTTCGACCTTGTACTCTGGGGGACAGGTGCTGCGGAATGTTCATGAGCTTTCTACAGGAAAACTTCTTCTTCAGCGGCAGACTTCTGCTCTGTTAGATTTTATTGGTGATCAGGTTAGACCACTTTTTTTTTCTTTCTTTCTGTTTGGTTGCTGAGAAAATTCATGGATAGTCAAATTAAAATTCTAGATTTGTTTGGTTGTCATTTCTTTCCTTCTTTATTTTTCAAGATGAAAATTTTCAAACAATCCCACCAACTCTTCATTGTTATCTAAATTTAGAAGGATTGAAATTGAAATTGGCAATCCTTGGAAACTTGGAATTTGGATAATCAACAATGTCAATATCATCTTTTCATTTCCTTTCATTACCAAAAGAAAATTCAATTAATTTAAGATAACATTTATGTTGTTGGGTTGGAAAGAAAAATCACCAATTCTTTTTAACCTATAAAGTGAGGTTTGAATAAAATCCAATGATTAAAGTTTTGTTTTTGAAAAGAAAAAAGAAATTGTGTGAACATTCAACTATAATAGCATAGGCCCGAAGATTCTCACCTATACTCAACGTGTTACATCAATCCGATGGATGTACGGCACATAACCCGGATGTCATATACATAGAAAGTGGGAATTCCTTGGTTGAATAATGGGAAATGCTTCTGTTCCTTATGAGGAAAAAAAGTGTAATTAACCCTTCTAGAGTAGAATGATATTCTCGTGATGCACATAGGAAAGGTCTTGGCCTCTCTGCTTTGACTTGGCAATTTACATGATGAGCCAGCGTGAGTTGATACAGCCTTCATGAATTCTTCCACGTTTCTTTTTGCTTCCTGAGTATGCGTATGTACCCACATTTCAAAATCCATGAGTTACTTTCTAATTTCACAACGATAAATCAAACATTCCAGAACTAACTAGTTAATGTTTTTGGTGCTCATGATGTTTTTTCTTCTAGTTATGCACTTGAAACACTGGTTTTATTTAACGTTTCAGATTGTACATGCCTTGAATTTTTTTTTTTTTTCATTTTCTTGATGTATTAGTTTCGTGTGTTGAATTGCAGCTTCTGTCCTATTTGTTGGTGTCTTCAGCTTCAACAGCAGTTCCCTTGACGAACAATATGCGAGAAAATGTGGATAACATATTTACGGACTCCTCTGCAGCAGCAATTAGCATGTCATTTTTTGCATTCTTCGTGCTGGCATTGTCAGCTCTTATTTCAGGATACAAGTTATCAACTCAGTCTTATATATAAGGATGGTTTTGGTTTCTGTTATTGTTTTTCTTTCAATTCTTTGGAAGTGTTGATTGCTAATTGATAACACTATTTAATTTCATATAAGTAAATATTTGTTTTCAATACAGAGGATTTGCCTTCTTAAAGTCATCTTATCAATTCTAGAACGTCAAGAGGAAAAGAAAATAATCTTGAAAAGTCTTAACCTTTACTCAGTCAAATGAGACTGCTTAGAAAAAGGGGAACATTGTGTTTCTGCTCAATTATTGTATACTGTAACAAATTGAGGCTTAGTCTATAGAGAGCTTCGAAGGGCCTCAAAACAAATGAAAAAATTTGCAGCTACAACCTATATTAAACTATTACAATCAAACCTAATTAATAAAACAAATTTTGTTCCTGAATCCTAACTGCTTTTCTGTAGTTAGTTGTTTCAACATAGGAAAGAGTCATAAAAGGAGTCATCCTTTGGCTCTTCCTTGGTTCCTGAGAACACATTCTCTGTATACTGTGTTTGATTAATGTATGAACCGGTTGGCTTTCCAAAATTTGAGAATCCAATGTTCCCTGAACCCTGCAACATTTCCAGGGTGAATGGTGCTTGATTTCCTGATGTTGGTAATCTTGTGTTATTAAGGGAGTTGGGATAACTTGTGTTGGCTGTCACTGAGGGCCTTATAGGGATAGGCATATTGCTGGTGTTAGCATTGACAGGATTTCTATTAGAAGCATAGCCGCTGCCACGAGCAGCTGGAACATCATGGTTGTGCTTCCCTTCATAGGTGGTGATTACAGCCCTTGTGTCATGCGATGCTCGTTCAACATGTTTTCGCACTGGACAACCAGTAGACGTACACTTGTAGTAGCTCCTGTAGTGGTGAACAGAAAAATTGCATCAGTCAGTAAATCCAACAAGATTCTGCTTGTAAACAAGAAAGCAGCATGCAATCGAAAATCATCTATCACTAAATTACCTTGGATTGGGATTTCCCTTGACTACTTTCTGTCCATATTTCCTCCACCTATACCCATCATCTAGTATGTCGATATCACTTGTGGTTTGAACCACAATTCTTGGTTCTCTAACAGTTCTGCTACCAGCAGCCAAAATACTGTCATTCTCATTCTGTTCCTTGCTGCAAAACCATGAAAGAGAGTACTATTAAAATCATTATCTAAACATAAAAACACAATGTATAATCATCAAACTTTGTGATCTTTTATCAACTCACAGTCTCTTAGCTTCAGGTTCATTGTCAACTTCATCTCCTCCCGAATTACTAATCGGCGAACTTTGCTCAATATCATCATCTCCCATCGAAAGTGAGGAATCTTCCTGCATGGTCATTGAATCCATTGGAGCATCAGAGATTTCTTGGCTGGCGCCAGCCGCCAGTTGCATTGATTGAGAGGATGATCGAGCCTGCGGCTTGGGATGGTTATGACTTCCTTTATAGACTATTTCAGTAATCTGTCCATCCAAAGATCTCTCAACCTTTTTCTTTGTAGGGCAATTTGGATATGTGCACTTATAATAGCTGCGGGGATTCTCACTTCCTTTAACCTGTTTCTGTCCATATTTTCTCCAGTTGTATCCATCATCAGATCTTCTTTGCTCCCTCATGTACGGAGCTGGTTGATTGTAGTGATTGTAACCAGGTTGAGGTTGAGTTGCAGCAGCATTAACTTGCATGCTTGATTGAAGTGGAGCCATTTCTGAAGAGAAACGTTGCATTGGTGTGAATTCTGATTTGACTCCTCCCTTCTCTGATAAAAAATCTGACTGCTTTCTTGGGTTGTTAAAATTCCAGGCATCTTGTCGCCTTTTCATGGACTCATCCTGTCAATACAATGAAAGCAGGTTAGCCTAAAAATTTTAAAAGACAATAAATATAGCTATTCATCAGTTTATGTATTAAAAAAAAAGTTCACACATCCTTTTTGTTTTGTTTGTTTGCTTATTCTAGTACTAAGAAAAATGTTGGGCTGTTAAACAATAAAATATTCATGAAAATTTGGTTTGTCCAGAGAGCATACAAACAAGACAATTAGGAAATAAACAAGGACTTATCCTTCAAGCAGACATGTGGACTTCAATTCTAGTTGACACTTTGCAAGAAATTAGCAATCTATTTGCTTTATTACCTCTAAATTACGACTTAATAGGCCAAATTCATAAAGACAAGAGCTAAGAGTTTATTTTTTTTCTGGGTTAAAAAAAGGACCTCAAAAGAATGAGCAAGCAATTAAAAACATCCAAACTAAGCATAAATAAATAAATCAATAAATAAAACGGAGCAATGTTCTGTTGGATCATAATTCCTACCCCAGAAACAATGCTTGAAGAAGATTGAAAGATAGAAGAAGATGTTGATGATGAAGAAGATGAAGCAAGAAGAGGCCTTGTTTGTGTTTGGAAGGAAAAATCAGAGTAATTTTTCTCATCCCCTCCAGCACCTCTCTGATTATCACCAGAAATATTATTCATCCAGTTGAAAGTTTGACCAGCAAATGCACCAGTAGTTGGAGAAGGAAAAACCTGTAACAAAACCATATTTAGTAACAAGAACATGCAAAAACAAGATAAAAAGAACTCAGAAACAAAAGGCAGTGCAACTTACATTAGAAGTGGAAAAAAGAACAGGCGAATCCAAGAAGTCAGTTGGGCTTAAACCAGGAGGAATAGCAAAATAAGAAGAAGGAGAAACAGGAGGAGGAGAAAGAGGTAAAGAAAGAGGAGGAGATGACTTAAACTTGGGGATATCAATACCATTTCCATGTTCAAAAAGACCCCAACCAACACTACCATTATTATTATTGTCCATATTATCTTTAGAATTATTATTATTAGTATTACTATTACCAGAAGCAAGAAGATTAGTGAAAGAAGAATAAGAGTTGGTCATGGGGAATTGAGTTGAAAAAGAGAAGGTGGGTTGAGAATTTATAGAAGCACTTAAACTTGAAGAAGAAGACGAGGAAGAAGCAGAGGCAGATGATGCCATGGCTTTGTTTGAGGTTAAAAGAAGAAGGAGAAGGTTAGAGGGGATTATAGTTTCATGGCATGGGGATGACTTTTGGTGAGGGTTGTTTGTAAGCACCTGCCATGAAGGTCATTTTCTGTAATGCTTCTTCTCAGAAGCTAAAAAAGCAAAAGTTTGACCGTGGATTTTATCGGGTCAAAGCTTGTGGGTTTGACTGGTCTTGTTGGAAAATGGCGGCTTCTCAAGGAACTCATATCAGATCAGATCAGCTTCTGTAAAAATTTGCAGCTCACTCTCTGTGTACCCTCCAAACTTAGCCACTTTTCTTCTACCTTTATTTTTTTTAAAAAAAATTTTCAAGTATTACCATTGCTAAATCAATCAAATTAATGACGTTTTTATATACCTTATTTTGTGTATATATATATGTAAACAAATCTCATTGTTAATTCCTTTTTTTTTTCATCACAAATTGGGAAAAATTAAAAAGGAGGATAATTAGATACTGATATTATGAATTAATTTTAAAAAATTAAATTAAATAATAAAGTGAAATATAACAAATTAAAAGATGAAAAAAATGAAATAAGTGAATTATATATGCATGATATGGCTACAAAATAAATTATATAAGGAATTATTATTATTATTATAAAATATCTAAAATTTAAATTTATAAACAACTTTGATAAAAAAAATTATAAACTCTCAACAATTTGAATGTTTATATCGAATGCTTGTAATGCAAATATATCAAGTAAAAATTTAAAAAATATCAATTTTTTTCTTGAGCATATCTATCAATCAAGCTGATGGACGAGCCGCTTCTTAGTGTTGCGTATGAAATGACTGATTTAGTCTTTTATATGTTTTATCTTAAGCACCGCAATTTTCCTAACAGAAATGGTTCTATGGTGTAGTGGTTAGCACTCTGGACTTTGAATCCAGCGACCTGGGTTCGACTCCCGGTAGGACCTTTTTTAATTTAATAAATATAATTAATTTATTTATTTTAAAAAAATTTATTCTTCTTCTTGTTGTTGGACAAGTGAATCACTTCGATTGGTCTCCTTTTTAAATGTCTAATTTCATTAGTCTTCCTTCCTTTTTAATGTTTAATCTTTTTCTAGTCATTTTCTTGTCCAATGATAATCACTTTCATTAGTCATCCTGCTAGGTGCTTTCTTTTAATTAGATAAATTTTGAGTATAAACTATTCTTTAATTAACATCACATCAATAATCTTGCAATTATCATTAAGTACAATATGACAAAGAGTAAGAAACTATGGAGAGGAAAATTTATTATTATCCTGAAGAAAATGTTATAAGATAATACCCATAGGCAATTGCAAAGAATAAAATACATTGCTTAGATATAGAGTTTTTGACTTGTTCAACTAGTATGCCCTTTTGGAACACAACTAGTACAAAGACTTGGTCAGTAATGCTATTTATCAAACACTTCACAAAAAAAAAAAAAAAAAAAAAATCATTATATTGGCCTCCATCATTTTTCCATACTAAGATTATTGTTTTTGCTTCACTAATAAAAACTTGGAAAAGGGTAGTTGATTTCATTGAAAACAACACTTGGGAGGGAGAGATAATCACATTTCGAATAAAATGATATATGTTATTTTTATTATTGCATAATTCCAAAAATTTCAACCACGAGAATGAACAATTGCCAAATGAGGTTTTTTTTTTGGGCAAAATACTAAAGAATTAACAGCATATATTTTTGGATTCCATGTGACACACACACACACACCACACATGGCTACTTCACATGGTTTTTCCTTTTGTAGAGGTACAATGCCATTAATTTCAAAGAAGCTAACATGATAATTACAACAAAATCAAATCTTGGACCAACACAGTTTACTGGGGGCCTTTGACCCAGTTTTGTTAGTGTTCCATCCACAGTTTCTATGCGGGGAGTTCCTGGGAGAAAATTTGAACATGACACCTCTACACCAGCATGTGGTAGATATTATATTATTGCCATAGCGATTCTCTGTTTCTTTTAAAGGGAGTGATGATGCATTCCTGATAAAAATAACAATAACAATAACAAAAGAGCACAATCTGAGAACCTCAAATTCCAACATGCTATGATCTTGGCCTCCTTAAAGTCTTTGCAGCAATGGAATCTGTATTTGATGACAGTAAAGCCTCACCTCCTTAATAAATAGAACGTTCTAAAATTCTTCAGGAAATCACATCTTCCAACTGTAATTTCCAGCATTTGGGATCCAATTCAGCCTGTCAACGTCATATTAGCATGCTATGATTAAATCATCCACACTGATAAAATTATAATCATCGATTTTCCAGTTCCAACTTTCTCCATCTCACTTTTATTAAAAACATGTTTTAAGGGTTGTTAAGAAAAGAACTTCCCTATTTTCCTAGTGATGTTAGCTACGGATTTTTCTTCCTAATTTAGTGAAGTTTCTTTGTAACCAAAAATTGTCAAGCTTAAAATAAGGGCAATTACATAAACAGCAAACCAACTTATCATGGATTAAGTAGATATACCTGAATCTCTTTGTCTCTCCATTCAAACACACAACCTCGTGCTTCCAAATGTTCAAAAAGAGGCTGGGGAAGCAAGGATTTAAAAGATGCATGGAGCTTCACTTTTGTTAGTCCTCCACATGCCAACAAGGCAGCTGCCAATCCACTTGGAGTCAAGCCCTTCAAGTGCAAAACAGTCAAATTTTGCAAGCAGCTGATACTGGCAAGGGACAAGAGCCCCACATCCGTTATTGAGCTATATGATAAATTTATCTGCACAAATAAGAATGAGCCATAATTCTAGATCAGCCCTTGCTCTCAGTGAGATGAGTTGGCAAATAAATGAGATAAGAGAGAGACTGGGAGAGTACCTGTCTGAGGTTTTGAGAAAAGTGTGCAAGTGGAAGCATCCCGGCATCATCAATACTGTGACATTTCTTTATGTCTAACTTAGTGATTTGTTTACATCCTACAGCAATGGCTGCTAGACCCAAAGATGTGATCAAAGGACATCCTCGACTTTCAAATGTGTTTAACCTCTTGCATTTTGAGAGGGATATCAAAGAACTATCTGTAATATCCTTGCAGTAGGACATATTTATCATCTCAAGATCAAGGCAACCAGAAGCAATTGCTAAAATGCCTGAATCTGTTATTCCAGCAGACCTGAACAAGTCACCACAGTCCATACAAAAAGTAAATTTCATAACACAAACTCTGGTCCTTTAAGGTATATATACTAAAAGGTCACATTGTTGAACTGAACCCAGATCAGTCCCCATGGAAACATGAATTTAGTTGCTCCCCAAGAGAATAAGAATAATAAATGGAAGAAGAAAATCACAAAATGATACCTGTATAGGTCAAGTTCAGTGAGTCTTGAGCAGTGCATCCCAACATAAGCAAGTCCCTCGTCACTTATGTTTAGGCAAATTCCTAATTTCAAGCTGGCGAGTTTGGAACATCTGGAAATTGATTTCAGACCTGCAAGAGAGTGGAAATAAGTATTTATAATTTAGAAATAAGAAGTTAGAAGTCCTTTACACTAAAGTAGAGTGAAGGAAAAACCTTCATTGTCAATCTCGTTATCTGTTAAATCAAGCTCCTCAAGGAACTGGCACCGCTGTCCAATCAGGACGAATGCTTCTCTAGAAACCAGGGTACATGACTCCATTCTGAGAGAGATGAGATTTACGCATGAACTTGTAATGTGGGAAATAGAAACATCACTTATCTTGCGACAACATGTGATGTCTAGCTTCCTCAATTCTGTATGTTTTGTTACAAGACAGGAGAGACCTTCATCTGTCACTCCCATGCACTTACTTAAGCTTAGCTCCCTTAGTGATATACACCAATTTCCAAGGGCCTTCAACCCAGCAGAGGTAACCATGCAACCATCTAGTTTCACAGATTGCAACACTGAAAGCTGTTTAAGGCTATTTGCGAGTGCCAGAGTGACCTGAACAAAATCATTACCACTAGATTATAAGTAATGTATTCAAGAATAAAATAACTCAAATGTATAAGGAGAACAAAGTCAAGAAAAAGCTTACGGGAGAGCCATATGCCAGAGTTAGTTGCTCTAAACTTCCAGCACTGCCAATGAGGGAAGATAAACCAACATGGCTAATGTTCTGACAACTTGACATATCAAGTGTCTGTCAAAAAGAAGAATAAGAAGAAGAAAAAGAAAAGAAAACATCAGATTACGAAAAATGTAAAAAAAAAAAGAAACTCATACAAAACAACGTTGACTTCTGAGTCTGAAACAAATCCCTGTGGACTGATGTTGGTTGAATGCATACGTAACGTGTATCTTATACTAATATGCATCTCGAGTAATATTAAGCACGCGCATAATCCCATAAATAATATAAAAATGCTTGTCAGGGAATATTACATCTACCATATTGTTAATTCGATATATATATATATGTGTGTGTGTGTGTGTGTGTGTGTGGAAAGATCTTCTTCATGATATTGCAAGGAATATAAAGGGACAAAAAGAAAAAAAAAAAAAAACAGAAAAAAGATGAAATAAGTATCTGATCCGGTATTCTGATTAGCTTAATTCTAGTTTCCAGCGGTTCTACTTATAACCAAATTTCTTGTAGACAATCAGGAAATGAATAACAGGCAGGAAAAACGAAACCAATAGCCAACAGAAATCAATCTCAGATGTAATATCACAGTCTAGTAACTTCAGTTATAATCCAAGATTTTGGAACACTAACAACAGAGACTAGAATAAAATCAAACTTTAGATCTAATTAGTCTCTAGTCAATATACCTTCAATGATATACATCCATGCTTGAGGGCTGTCAGGCTATCATCATCAATACCAAAGCATCCTTCCAGAACCAAATCTTCAAGGTATTGTAATTTCAAAATTGAAGGTAAGCACTTGTTTGTAATCTGCAAGAAAATAAACACTTGTGTAAATCTAGAAGCATAGTTTTTTTAAGCAACAAGAAGAAGCATACCCACATTTACGGCCACATACAGAAGAAACAACTGATATTCCAATGAAAACACAAATATGTCAAAATTACCACCCTAAGATGCAGCAATCAAAAATTGATCTAATCCACAAATCCCAAGTGTCACTCATAGCACAAAAACTGAATTTATAAGCAAAACACAAATAAAAGGACCCAAATTTGACAGAGGAAAACCATCAATCCAGCATATTTTTTATTCAATGTTAGACAAAAATGTGTAAATCCGATTAACAGAAACTTAACAAATTAAATTTCAAGCAAAAAAAAATGATCCTTACCGGCAAATAAGAAAGATCCAAACTTCGAATCTCCTTACACTTAACAGCAATCAAACCAACTCCTAAATCAGTAACACCTAAACACCACTTCAAGCTAATCAATCTCAACTTCTTGCAACCAACAGCAATACACCCAACACCCATATCAGTAATCAACTTACACCGCCCCAACCACAACCTCTCAAGATTCTTGGCCTCAGCCACCGCAGAAGCCGCTGCATCTCTGAGCTCGGTCGCATTCGACAAGTCAATATCCACCAAATTCTTGCAATTCAAAGCCAAACTCATCAAGCCATTATAAGAAAAGAATCTGGAACGAGAAAGATCAATGGACTTCAACGAATCCTTGCAGGTATTCGAGATTACAGTCAAAGAATTGTCATTTATTCGAGGACAAAGAGAAAGATCGAGATGAGATACATGTGGGTATCTGGTAAGAATTCTTGGTAGGTGTTCCTGGCGTAAAGGCTTGAGATTTTTGCGGTGTTTAGATTCCACAGAGTAAAATGATTTGCATACTAAAGAAAATGACTTTCTGTCAAGTGGGTTTGCATCAAGAAAGTCCAAGATTGAAAAAATGATCTCTTCTGATATAAGATCAAAGAAATTTTTGCTGCTCATAGTATCAAATTCAATGGTTCTCTGCTTTTTCAAAGCTAAATTACAGATTTGCGATAGTTTTGGATTCTGGGTTGTCATCATTTTATTGGGTTGAAGAAGAAGAAAGAAGTTACGGTGATTTTTTTATACAAGGAAGGTTGAGAATTTTGAGATGTACTTGAAGCAACCGTTAACAGAAAAACAATAATAGTAAGGACTGGTACATGGGTTTTTTGTTAGTTGAAGAGAGTGAGGAAGAAGGACATCGAAATTACCCTAATAGCCTCACGTTGCTTTCTTAAAGGGGTCGTTCAGTTTCTTTTCTTTTCTTCTCATAGGGACAATATTACCCTTCTAAGTCCAAGTTTCTTTCTTATTCAGAAGAAAAATCAATAAATAATTCTCAAAATAAAAAAATAGTGAAAAAGAAAAATCAACAATTTTAGTCATGAACTCATAATCATAAAAAGAGAGAAAGAGTAAGAAAATAATAATTTTTAAGAGTAAGAAAATAATAATTTTTTATCTGTGAATTTCAATTTCTAAATTAATAAATGTTATATAATTTTTCAAATTTATAAATATATAATTAGCATGTGAAATCACTTGAATCACAACAACAAAAAATTTCAAGAAAATTAAAATTTTTCTTAGATTATTTTGTAAAGTTTTGAAATTAAATTAATCGTATGAACGCCATGGTATAAAGTCAAATAATATAATTTTCGATATGATAAAAAATTCTCTAAAAATCTTCTTCATAGTGATGGTAATTGCTTTTATAAGTAAAATTAAAATGATAAGCACTCCAAAATAATTTTAGATTAAAATTTTGAACAACTTACTATTGACATTGGTTCCAAAAATAAAATATTTTTAATGTATTTAAAATAAAATTATTTATGTTTTTATTTTACATCAAACACTTAATATTGCTAGATAATAATAATAATAATAATTATTATTATTATTATTATTATTTCAAAAATGATAACCTTATGATCCACAATTTTTCTTGGGAGTAGAGTCGAAAAAGGAAGGAAAAAAATTGAGGTCGAATACTTTTTTCAAATTAGAAAGAGGGGTACAGATCAAGTAAATTTAATTATAGAAATTTTTTAATGAGTCAGTTATTTTATTTTAAATAATTAAAAAATAAATTTTTATTAAGACTATTTACCATCTTTTCAGCAATTAAAAATTTTCTTATTACTTTTTTAACAAAAACAAGAAATTAGTTCTAATTCTATATTCATTAGAGCAATTAAATTTTATAAGTGTTTAAGCAGAGGAAATAGAAGTAAGATATATTATTTTTATTCTGAAATAGAATATAATATAAGTCTTTTAAATCACCTAAAAATTTATGCACATGCTAAATTACTAATTACAGTTAGAAATTTATAAGCTTGCTATTTTAGTGAGATAATTATTATTCTCTATTGTTATATTGTAATTTTAGAAAATCTCTTGAGCTGTTTTGAAGGTGAATAGCACTTATTAATAATCAACTTGAAGCTAAATTTGAAGTCATATTTTTTAAATTTAAGACAAAAAATATAAAAATAAATATTTGAAGTACTTATATATCACTCATTTTAATTTTTTTGTCTATAATTTTTTAAGTAAAAGTTAAAAAATTAAAATCCTTAAAAATTATTAACACTAAATTTTATTTTAAATTATTGTTTGTTTATTGTGAGTATATTGTATATGAGTGTAAAATATAACTATTTATATAAATAACTATAATATTAAGAATATTTATTAAATATTAATTAATTAATTAAAAAATGCTTAAAATAAGTGTCCATGATCCCTCACTTTAATTGTAAAGAAGAAATATTGTAAAAAAGAAAGGGAGGTTAGAAAAGTCTTTTAGGGAAGGGAAAAAGAGAAACGTACGGAGAAGGACAAGAAGGACATGAGAAAAAAGAAAGGGTAATAAAGTAAATTTAGAAAGAGTAGTTGTCAATATCCGAAACTCATACTATCTCATTCGGTGGAGAACTTATATGAGGAAGGACAGATTCAAGTGCAGACAGTACACCCTTGAAAAAACTCTTTTTTTTTTTTTTTTTTAAATTATATTTTATGTTGTGCTACCCAGAAATTTAATAAATAAATAAATATATACTCTTAATAATAATATAATTATTATGTTTTAAAATATTTATTAATTAATACTTCAACATTCCTTTATCACTAACATTTTGGAGAGTTTTACTTGAATTAAAAAATAATTAATTAGTTTTAAATTTAAGAGAAAAATAAATTAAGAGACTAAAATACCTTTGATTTTTTAAAGACCAAAGGATAAAAGCATTTATAACTTGGGACAAAGGACAAAATTGGTAAAAAAAAATTAAATTTAATTAATTATATAAAAGTGACAATTAAATAAAATTTATATATTTTCTAAAATGTCAGATACTCCATTTATTTCTAAATAATTATCGTTTAAGATTTTTTCACATAGATTAAGAAATGTATTTAATATATATATAAAATACTATTCTACTCTTATAATAATTATTAGTTTTATATAAAGTTCTAAAATGCGTAGATATTCATTCAATTAATTCTTATATATTAAATAACGGTGAAATAGAAAAAAAATAGTTAAAATGCATTAGTAGCTTAAAACGATAATTATTTATAAACAAAATTAGATTACTAAAATGACAATTATTTAGGAACAAATAAAGTATTAACTAGTTTTATATTATTTTTTTATATTATTAACATTCAAAATTTAGAGAGTCCACTTCATTTAAAGTGGATAAGATGATGAGACATCTACTTCCGATATCTCTTCCTCGCACTTTCGAAATTCTCTTAAAATTTATTGTACGTCTCTTTAAACCTAATGAAACCTAGCGATTGATAAGTGTGGTAGTTCACAATTTCTACTGAAACATTAATATAGCATATTGATAATTGTAATCCTTTTAAAATTTTTTTAATGAATTTAGTTCGACTCATATACAACGATAAAAATAGTAAAAATATTTTAAATTGTTTGAATTTAAAGCATGTTTAAAAAATAACTCCTATTAATTAGTACTTTAACAATAATTAATAATTGCATTAAAAATGAATGAGTACTAAATTTATAATTTATTAAATAAAAGTTAATAATATTTAATTTAATGATCAAACTGGGTAACATTACTTGAAATGCAAATTGATATCCCTCTCCTCAAAAAACTAAATAAAAATTATGATTGGAAATAGCCGAAAAGGGCAATATAGGTAACGTGGGGTAGCGGACGTAAGGCCGTACTTATTGTTGGCCTTTGCATAGTACTGACCTAACTCAGATAAGAACGGTCCGAGTGCTCCTCGTCAAAACCGAAATAAATTCATCGAATATATGGACAAAGATAGAGACTCCACACAAATAAATTAAATTAATTAAAAAAAATTATGATATTTGGTGAGGGAGGTTGTGTGTTCGTGACTTGTACAGGTCCATATAGATTTTTTTTTTTGAGAAAACATCTAGAATATGTATATATATATATATATATATATATGAAATTTTTTTGCATACACTCAATTTTTTATATCTAATAATTAAATATATAATATAAAAATACATATTTTTTTCATTAATTAAGTGTAAAGTATTCATTATATATATCATACATTAAATAATTTGGTACAATAAACTGAATTTAGATAAAAATCTTCCTATATATATATATATATATATATATATATATATATGAGATTAAATATTTAGTTACAGAATTAAAATATTAATAAAAATTATAGATTCAACTACACTTCCTTACTTTCCCAATTGTCTCTCTTTAAAAGTTATATGAGGATCGTGTCAAAAAATAAAATAAAATAAATTTTAATTAAAACAATAAAATAGTATAAAAACAAAATATTAATTAAAATTATAATAGAAATATATCGTATTTTATTGTAATAATTTATTTCTTTAAACATTATATTTATAGTTTTAAGATGAAAAATTATTTTTTAAAAAAATTATTTTTTAAAAAAATTATTTTTTAATAAAATTGTTCGAGGGATAAGGTTTCCAAGTCCTATCAAATGTAACACAAAATTAAAAATTTATATGATATTTAAGATATATCATAAATATTTTCATATTTGACAATATTTCACACAAATTATTGTTTTTCCAAAGAACAAATAACTACTCTCTCCATTCTAAATTAATTATTTTTTTAATTATAAAATTATATATTTATTTAAAAAAAAAATTTCATAAAAATCCAAAAATATAATTAATTTATATCTTTGGTAATTGGTATAGCGTGGGACGCGTGGCTTGGAGGAAAAATGGGTTTTTCAAAGCATCTTTTAGAAGACAAGAAAGCAAGGACACTTATGCATAGAGCAAAGATTTTATTCTTTACCTTTTCTTTTCTTTTCTTTTTATTTATTTTTTTAATTTTTGGTAATCTCGTTGTTCGATTTTCCCTCAGTCCATATCCATTTCTAAAAATTTTATGCCTGGTGAAGGTGCTTTGCTTTGCTCTATTTCTACCTATGGAGCATTTCCATTTTTTTTTCTCAGTTATAGAATAAGTATATATAAATTATAAGATGGAAATCAATAGAGAATATTTTACTTAAATCAGACGAAAGTTAAGTAGTCTGATGATATATTTTAACATATTAAGGTTCAATTCATATATTTTTCTCTCGTGTTTAAATAAAAAAATTTAAATTAAAATTAATTAATGTAATGAATATGATATTAGACAACAATTTAATTAATTTTTTTTAAAAAAAATTAATTAAATTGTTGTCTAATTCATAATGCAAAATATTATTATTTTCTTATTTCATTTTGACAGAAAAAAAAAATATAAGGAAAAGGTTGTGTTGATAATTTTTCTTAAAAAGAAAGAAGATTATTTTTAAAGAGATCTGATAAAATAATTGAGCTCCACTTTGTGGGTGGACACGGTTACTACGCGGGGCGGGGGGGCGATAAACGTCATGTAGTTTGCTTTTCAATTTTTTTACTTTTTGGAATATTCTTATTATTATCCCTAGTGAGTGGAATATGACTTATTTTACAATAATTTTTTTATAATTTAAATTACTAGAACAAATATTACTAAAATTTTGAATTTAACTAATATTAATATTAACAAAAATTAGTCATTTTATAATTTTTTTATAATATAATAAACACACTACTACAGTTTTTTAAAATTTGTACATAAAAAAATAAATACTAGATATAAAACTATAAATTAATAACGTAAGAACCGAAACATAAAGTTAAATTTAAATACCACGGTGACTATTCAATTTTGCACTTTAGCGCATGGTGGGCACTTAATTTGTTTTTTTTAATAATTTAATTTTAATTTAATTTCAGAAAAGATACTGCTAAAATTTTTTCATTATTTTAATTTTTTGAAATTTTTTAATCCTTTAAGTCTATTATTTTCGATTTAGTTATAAAATTATAAAGAGATTTAGAAGATCGTTTTTCTCATTCTTTCCCATGACTAATACCATCTAAGATGAGAAAGATGAGAATAATAATATTTTAAAGGTATATTAGTGTCAAAAATCATAAATTTTTTTATTTTTTGTAAATTTATACTAAATTTTTAAAATTTGGCAAATTGAACCTAATTTGATAAATTATTTGTAATTTTAGCACAATTGCAATTTGATCAATATATGACATCTAAGGTGAAGTAACTAATCTCTATTTTTTTTTGAATTTTACATCCATATCTATCTAAATACTTATTATAATAGTTAGTTAGACTTTAATCTCAATAATTTAAGAAAATATAAAATAGGAATGAAAAATTTATTTAATTTGTAAAAACTAAATTTATTTTATTTTTTTTACCTATTTTAAGTATTTTTTCATATAAATGTGAGACTATAATAATAAATATTAGTTGTTTCACCTTAAATGCCACATACATATTTTGTTTATTAATTCATGATCAAATTACAATTATACTATAAAATTGCAAATAACATGTTAAATTGTGCTAAAATTACAAATAATATGTCAAATTGGGCTAGTTTTGTCAAATTTTAAATTTGGTATAAATATGTAAAAAGTTGAAAAGGTTGTGATTTGCTGTACCAATAGACCTATTTTGAACCACTTTATAATTTTAAATTGAAAAGATAAAAATATTTAAGGAAATTCCGAAAAATTAAAGGATTAAACATTTTTTATAATATTTTTTAAAATAAAATTGAAATTAGATTATAAAAAAAAATAAAATTTAGTATCTACCATATAATAAATGTAAATTGAGTAATCTCATAATATTTAACCCCAACACATACATACCCCAACTAAGTTGAAGCTCATCTATGGACTATATAAAAATATTGCTTTTTAAAATTGATAGTTGTTTTTTTTTTCATCTCTATTTGGATGAATGATATTGTAATCTATATTATTTTATAGAAATTGTCATTAGAATAGGCCAATTGTTATTAAAAAAGGGTCCCTCAAAAAAATTGTTATTAAAAACAAATATAAATTGGATGTTCAAAGTCAAAAATATTGTGCATCATATGACCATCCCCAAGTATAAGCTAGTACGGCCATAGTCTTATTGGTTATTAAATTTCCCTTGTAAAAATATTATTAAGAAGAGTCTCATTGTACGGTAATCAAGCCAACTACAAGTATACTCACTCCCCTTACCTAATGTCAAAAAGCTTATATCACCTAATAGTCTAATACTAATACTAATTATATTAATTATAATAATAGGCTCATTTCCAATGGGATTTCCACTTCATTTTGGGTTGACTTGCCAACTATGTAATAACAAAAAGTTTAATTTTGCAATATTTTGATAGATAAGTTTGCAATAATATTTCTTTTAATTGAGATTATGAAAATATCATTTACTTTTTTTAATTACATGTGATAATAGACGGAGGTAGTCAAATGGGTTAGATCGGGCAGATTTAGATTAATGTTTCATTTAACAAATAATAAATTAAGATTAAAAAAATATTAGTCTTCAATTCTCACTTTGTGCAGACTGTAAATAATATATATATTTTAAAATAATTATTTAATTAATTTTAATTATTAAAAACTATAAATTAATTAAATATATAATAAGAACTCTCTATATATATAGTAATAATAATAATCGAATAAATGAAATAGAAGAAAAAATTGAAGATTGTTGAGAAATTACAAATTTGATATTAAATATCAAAAGGAAAAGATATTTTTAGTTGAATAAAAGAGGATGTTTTAATTAGAGTGAAGAAGATAATTTTTTATGAAAAGAAATAGTTTTGTTTTAAATATAATAGAATTGGAGTGTTTTACATAGAATAAAATATTTGTATTTTAAAATAAGATGATTTTTTAATATTTTTTAAGAAAAAAATTGTAAAATTTAATAATCTTTAGGAGTGAATGCTAAATCATGAAGATGGACACTTGTCAAATTTTGGAGCTCAGCATTTTATATATACTAGTCAATAATCCGCGCTTTGCGTGAACTGTAAATAATATACATATTTTAAAATAATTAATTAAATAATTTTAATAATTTAAAACTAAATTTTAATTAAATATAAAAATAAGAACTTAAAAAGTTATTACAAAAATTTTATTTTATTATTTTTTTATTAAGAGTACATATATATTTTTATTATGTATTGTAACAATAATAATTGAATAAATAAAATAAAAGATAAATAAAAAATAATTGAAAAAAAAAGTATGTTTTAGTTAAAATAAAAGATATAATTTATGATGGAAAAAAAGAGTAAGTTTTTAGATGTAATAAAATTAGAGTGTTTTATATGAAATAGAACACATATATTTTAAAATAAGATTTTTTTATATTTTTATAGAAAAATATTATAAATTTTAACAATTCAACATATAAGTCTCTAACGGTACATGCTAAATTATGATGAAGGACATTTATCAAATTTTGAATTTAATGACATTAGGACTCAACATAATATATATATATATATATATATTCTTTAATATAACATTTTCCTTATTTGTGTAAAGAATAAAAAAGAAAAGTAAAATATCATTTATTTTTTATTTGAACTCACATTTCTCTTCATTTTTAAAATGAGAATAAAAGAAAATCTATAAGAGAAGAAATTGTAATTATACTAATATATTCCTCATTTCTTTCTTTTTTAATAAAAAGATAAAATAGTAACTGCAGCCTTTCAAAAAGAAGGAAAATAATTTTATTTTTCTTCATTCAAAAAGAAATCTTATTATTATCTTTCTTTTATAATTCTTATTTTTCCTAATTATTTTTCTTAACTTTGTTATCCAAATATAGTGTGAGAGATTTCATAAATTAAGTTATTTCAAACATCAAATTCAAATTGTTCACTAAATTCAAGAGCAGAATTTTTTTTTTATATCTTTTAATGCCAAAAAAATCACGAAAAATTAAATAATCTAATAGTAAAATCTGCTTCAAATGATTATTAAATTAAAAGTTTAATCCTTATTTCTCCCCTTTCACGTTTAAAACAATAATACCATAACAAACTAGCACTTAATTTTCCCTTGGAAAATAGAATTAATGAAACATTTCTTTTTCAAAACTTTTTTTAAAATGAATTAATTGTTTGAATTTTTAAATTTTAATTTTGAATGGAAAAAACAAAAAAAATATATCTATAATTATCAAAGGCAGAAAGGAAAAAAATGTTCACAAAACTTTTATGCAAAGAACATAATAATAATAATTTTGATTGATAATTTAATTGAAAAGAAGAATATTACTTTGGAAGAGAATAGAATTGATAGATAGGTATATATGATACGATGATAATTGAGCTCCACTTTGTAATTGTAAGTGGACACGGTGGCTACGCGGGAGAGGTAAGTCAGACATTCGTCATCATTGCTGTACGTGTTAGGTACAAACCGTATATGTTGACAATCATTTATTCACTTGCCCCATTGATTCTTTCTTCCTCCGGGTGGAATATGACACTTTCCACAGCCTTCACCCTTCATTTTAAAAAAAAAAAAAAATTGCAACACATTTTTTTCTCAAAAGTTTTAAATCTTTCTTTCAAATAATAAGAGAGTTACTTTAAAATATTAAAAATTTCTATGTTTGAGTTATGAAAATTTTTGTCTCTTCTTAATATATTATGGTTAAATTTATCATACATATTTTCCAAAAAGAAAAAATCTATAATACATACGTATGCCGTATCTTCAATTCATATATTCATTTAAGAGATAAAAAAAATTGTTCTTTCAATTAATTAGGAGATTTTTTTATTTTATAGGAAAAAAGCACAAAATTTTGAGTTTATCTTTTATTTATAGGAAAAATAATATATTTTGTCTTAAACTTTAGGCTAATTATTAATTAAATTCTATTTTAAAAATCATTTAATTTGCTCCTTCAATTCTATTTAATTTTATTTGAAGGATCTAATTATACTTTTAAAAATTATTTTTAGATCCCTATAAAATAAATTTAATAGTTATTCAATTTTTTCTTTTTTTTGAGAATAATAAAATTTGAAAAATATTTTCAAGTTTTAATTTTACCATTTTTGAAATAAAGTTAAAAATTAAATTTTAAACTTTTACATAAAATTTTAACTTTTTATGTATCAAATAAAAATATTAAGAAAAAAGAGATATTTTGTGAATCAATTTTTTATATAGATTGATGTTAATAAAAATAAAAATAAAAAAAGTAATCACTTTTAACTATCACTACAAATAATAATAAAATTTTAATTTTTAATTTTTTCTTATTTTTCATGAAAATTAAATATTTTTTTATATTCTTGACTAATATTTTTAGTATATCAAAATTCTCTTTTTTTTTATCTAATACTTTTTGGTTTGACCTCAATGTAATTGAAAGTTGAGAAGTAAATTGTAAAAATTTTTAGTAAATTAAAATTTTATAAAAATATTTTGAAATTAATTTTTAAATTTATGTCAAGAGTGACAAAATTAAAATTTAAAAACATTTTCTTATATTTTTTATTTTTTCTTATAGAAAAAAAAGGATAAACAATTTAATAAGTGTCAAATTTATTTTATAGGGATCTAAAAGTAATTCTTAAAAATATAATTAGGTCCTTCAGATAAAATTTAATAAATTGACATAATTTATAAAGTTGAAGGAGCAAATTAAATGACTTTCAAAGTAGAATTTAATTGATAATTCACTCAAAATTTACGATAAAACTGATAAATTTTCCTTATTTATGTTATTAAAAAAAGAGACTTTTGCTGTATAAATCTTAATAAAAGTTAATTATTTTTATACAAAAGATATCATTTTTAAAAAAAATTAGAGACCATTTATCTTAATATTTGAAGTTTTGTCCTCATAAATAGTTCAAGTGTGGACATCCATATGAACAAGCAGGGTTCAAATTTTACCCTCATTATTCTCCCTTTATGGTGAGAAATTAAATCATTTCAACCAACTAAAAAAGACCGTATTTAAAGTTTTATATGATACCTTGTTGAAAACTTCAAAAGGTCAAATGCATAGTTTCACCCTTAAACTTTACTCAATTAATCTCTAATATTTCTCAATTTTTATTATATTTTATTCAATTTTTACACTTTATTTTCAACCTATCTAACCTCTATAATATAATACATAAAATTGAAGTATTTTATAAATCAATATTGATATGGACATAAGATTAACATATATAAACTAAAATAATGTTTAATGAAAGAGAGAATATAATTAAAAATAATTTTTTTCTAACTTTTTTGATATTAATTTTTAATTCTATTTATATTGTTTTGAAACTAATTTTAGTATTTTATGTGTTTAAAAACATTTGAAATTAAAATTTTATCCGTGAGTTAAATAAAATTAAAAAAATACAAATTAAAAGGTGAAAAAAGTTTCAAATAAAAATTTAAAAGTTAAATACAAAATAATAAAAATTTATAAAAACTATACATTTAGCCAACTTCAAAACATGACAAGTATAAAGAGATTTCATTTTTCAAATTTTTCCCGATTTCTGCATGCTATGGAAAAAAAAAATCACTATGAAAAGCTAATCAAATTAATTATGGATCATAGGAATATTGATCAATTTAGAGATGGACGGTCGTCCTGGCAAGCTGTTTGATTACACATTTCTGGGTTGCTCATCTTTCAGCTTGGCATATATATGAGGACATACATACACTTGAAGAAGGCAAGGCACACGTATTTTCCACTTATATATATCAGTTACCTACCGACGCATATGTATAATACATATGTGGAAGATTGAGTAGTCCTCTCTTTATAATTCTGAAAAAAAGTTATGGATTCAATCCTGATCATCGCGCGCGGAGATAAAATTCTCCTCAGTTTAGGTTCAATCCTTATCACCATTGAAAGAAATTCACCTCCTTAGTTAATTACAACAGTATCATGATGCATTTGTACTAGAATATGCAATTTCAGGTGAACTTCACTTCGTTTTCACCCACATAATCGTCTTCTCGAAGTGAAACAGGTGCTTCCTAACTCGGTATAGATGAATGCTGTAGACAAATGCTGCCAGTGTTACTGCAGAAAAGGACAACAAATTCAACTTCCAGAAATCCTGAACAGCAATGCAGAAATAGAGCTGAATTAATATCAATGAAGTGTGAATAATAATAATAATAATAATAATCTGAAAGCAAGAACTGATTTTACTCTCAAACCTTGTGTGAATGGATAAATAATACACTGCCAAACCCCTATTTTATTACCTGCGGATTTGAAATGATTATTCCCATCACATAGCCTAAGAAGTCCATTGTGGACTGAAGTGAGTTCTGAACGCCTCCCACAACACAACGATCAGATTCAGGGACATGATCCTGACAAAGAAAGAATTGCACGAGGAGTAAGATTTGAGGCAAGCAATCTACAAAAATCATTGGTGTTTTCAGAAATCATGGTCTTACCTGCATTTGTTGGATCACAGATAAGTCAAACATCCACAAGCCAAGCCTAGATGTTGCTACTCCAACCATCAGCATGTAAGCTGATAAGAGATGTTTTTCTACCCATATTGAAGCAACACATAATAAAAGAAAAGTCCACTGCATCAAGAACAAACATTAAAAAATTGAAAGGATTTGAAGGATTTCCGGTTCCTGCAGATCTTACTCCAGCACTGTCCAAATGACAATTCAGTTAGACTGAACTCTGAAGTATGTACCTGACACCAGATTGACCAGAGTCCTGTTCTGAGAGTCGAAAGACGAGATTGCAAGATTGGATACACAAAAGTTGCAGCTATTCCGATTAAAGCTGCTATTCCTCGCGCTATTCCAATCTCGTACGCAGGTATACCTTCCCATTCTAGTGCAGCAGTCATCAAGGTTCCAAAACTGCAAGACCAATAAATAATTTTTTCATGGCTAAATTTTAGTCGTTGCTCTTTAGTCACAGCCCGAAACTCATAAAGATCATCAGCAAAACATTTCATATACCATCACCTGAGGACTGTCAAATACAGCAAAGCCAGGGCCACTCCAGGAAGCACAACATCTTGCCGTAAATACACAATCCAGGCACCAACAAAAGGAGCTTTAAAAAGCCATTCAGTTAATTTTCTTCTCCATGCTTTGTCCTCCAATGCTGAGCTTTCTTCATTTTGAGGAAGTAGCTGCACCGTCTCACCAGAAAGAGATGATCTTTCTTCAAGATCACTGGGCAAAAATCTCAAAATCTTCCTTCGGCTACTTTCTTCTAAAGCCGGAATCCCTTTATAAACAGATGTTAAAAGCCAATACTCTATCCATACTGCTACAGAATTCCAGATAGCTAAAGTCATAGCAGAGGCTTTAACTGATACGAAACTGATAATGATGCCACTAACAACTGGAGCAAGAAGCTTGCTGGTTAAATCAATTCTTCTGATAATTGAGTTCATCTTCGTTAATACACCTGGAGGATGGCCCTCTGATATTATCACCACCCTGTATTTCAAAAGTAACAAGACACATTCTAGCCATTAGTATTACGCTCAACTTGAACTAATTGATACATGATGTAGCCCTAAAAAATTACCATTCTCTTTCTATTAGGATGGTACCGGCAAGAGTAGAGAGCTCACCAACAGCTCCAGAGACGTTGGTTAATATCACAAGTGAGGCGAACGCTGTGAAATTTGTCGACTTCAAGGTCGAAAAGACTATTAATGAAACAACTGTGCATCCAGCAACTATGAAGGAAAAGTTCTGAGTCAAGAGCCAAATCCTGAGAACCTGCCAATATAAATTCATTCAACCAGGCATGGTACAGGTGAAAAAGAGTCCATATTTTGCTGGACTGGAATTTGGAGATGTGCAATAGTAAGAGCTCAGGCACTGGAAGAGACCTTATCATATGCTAAGCTCTCCACCCATTGTCCAATGATGGGGCCAAATAAAGCTGTAGAGGCCGATTCAATAGCTCCATAAATAGCAGGGAGGATTAAAGAATCTGGCCACAGAGTGATCATGTACAGAGCAACTGAGAACTCCCACATTCTGCAGACAACAAATGGAGCGTAAGAAGCGAATCCCATGTAACACTGATCCGTTGCATGCCCATTTTCGCAGAAAGGACTGCCAAATTTTTGTTGTTTGTTGTTGTGCCTATGCCCTAAATTTTACTCTCTAAAACTCCATTCATTCAATGAATTTTGATTAGAAAGATGGCCTGTCCTAGAGGTTGTATTGGATCATTGAATAGAAAAATTAGATGAAGAAATAAAATCTGGTACTCAAAGAATGATAAAAGTAGCATAAAATGTCTAGAAAAAAAAATATTCTGAAAACTTTGAACTCTGAAAGCAGTGAAAGATGAAACACCACAACCACAAAGGTGCAAATATTAAAGAAAAATATTGATATCGATAAGCAAGCACCACAAGTAGAACATATATATACAAAGAGAATAAACAACCTGGCATCCCATCTTGCTAAGAAGTGACCAATATACAAGACTCTGATAAGAGATGCAGGAAAAGATGAATCGTGAGAAGTAGATGAAGAAGTTTCTGCTTCTTCTTGTTGCTGTTGCGGCTCAAGCAGTGGCTCTGTCGGCATAGTGTTTCACCACCTGTCAGAGACAACACTAGAAAGAGGTGGGGTGATAATTATGGGTATTAAGTTGAAGTCTTATTAGTTTAAATTTGACAACTAAGATGATGCAAAAATGGAGTTCAATGAGATCAAACATTACTTCAAGTTCATAAGTGGTGCAGTTTTTATTTGGAACAGTCTCTGGTGCTTGGAGTAGATGTTTATGTCATAAATGAATATACAAAAGGGCAGGTTTAAAATCATGTCAGAAGCATGCCCTCCTCATCCATGATCCAACTAATCGTCAACATTTTTGTTGTATAATCCAATCACTGGTATGGACGAAGCTTGTCAACATGAACATAAATATCCAATATATAAACACTTGATGTGTTATGGTAGTGGGTGTATATTAGGTTTGAGGTGTGATATAATCAATTTTTTTTTTTTCAAATTTTTATTCTCTTTATTATGTTTGTTGGCAAAATACTCAGGATACAACAAACATCAACAAACATTGAAAACTTAGATAGCAAAATTTTGAAGTTTTTGGAAGGAACTTTCAAGAAATATATATATATATATATATATATATATAAAGAAAATACAAGAAAAAAAAGGAAATAATTATTTTTTTAATATGTTAAAAAATATGTATTTATAGAGTTATATGTACTTTTTAATTTAAGATGCAATCATTTAACGAAATGATATAACTATTCATTGAATAGTTACAACTCAAAAATAGGCTGTTTATATATTTTTCAGAATATATATAAGAAAACAGTTATGTCTATCAACACACCTCGTAACACGCCAGTGTTCCTATAACACATCCATACTTTAAACCGTGTTGCTTTATGAAAATTATGCTTGTTAGACATGGTTTGGATCACGCCTGTACTTCCAACTTCCAACTGTGCTAAATTTTACCAAATAATTCATTTTATATCTTAGCATTAGATTGTATTTATTTTTAAAATTTAAAATTATTTAAATACATATATATAAATTTATATTTTTATTAAAATATTGAAATTGTTTTATATAAAAATTTATATTTATATTTTTAATTTAAATATTAGAAATTAAATAAATAAATTTATTTTTTTTGAAAAAAATTTAAAAGTGATATAAGTGTTAAAAAAAGTGGCATGAATGTTAAAAATATAAAATTTTAGAGACCAAAAGGAAATAATTTGTATTAAAAAATTGAAAAAAATATTTAAAATATTTAATTCATGAAATATGAGGGTCTAGACATAGTAAATGAAACTTTAGAGATCTAAAGCTGAAAATGTGAAAAGTTTAGGAGGTAAATAAGGATTTTGCCTAATTTTAAAATATAAAGTTCATAAAATTTAATAAAAATATGTTATGTTATATTTAACTTTTAACATTTTTATTTTATTAATTCAATGAAATTTTCTAAAATAATCAAACAAAAACATTGGGTTAAAAAGACTTAATAAGTTAGAGGGCCTAATCCAAAGGATGGGAGAGAGCAAGCCCTCTTAGTTAAAAAAAAAAAAAAAAAAAAAGCCTAATCTAAGGGCTGCTAATTTGTTGGTGCTCATAGCAGCAGCTTCCCATAGATAATGTCATACACAGGAAATTAAAAAAATATATATAGTATATGATTTGAGTTTTTTTTTTTTTTAATTGTCAAAAAATCAAGCTCATCATGAGAACAGAGAGATACACAATTTGATCTGATAATGAGTTTTTCTTTTTTACAAGGGAGGGATAAGTGAATTTTGACTTTGACCTATTAATGCCATAAAAAGAATTATACCATTAGAGTATCCAATCTTTGGTATATATAATGAATTATTTTTTATTTTTTTTATTATAGATTAAGTGGTTAATTTTCAACACCACAAGGGGAGAAGATTGAGATTTTTTATTATATATCAAGTGATTAATTTTCAACACCACAAAGGAAGGAGATTGGAGGATATATATAATAAATTATTAGTCTCACTAAAAAAATTTATATACATAAAATAGTATGAATGGAATAAACTCTTATACATATGCTTTCATACTTTTAAAAATATTTGCGTTCTCATAAATATAGGTAAAATTAAGAAAATATTTTTATAAATTAGAATAAAAATTTTCATATTTAATATTAGCTATGAAACATTTAGCAAATTTGAATAAGATTAAAACAAGTAAATAGTATCGAACCAAATTTAAATAAAAACTTTTAATTCCATATGAAGTTGGAGTACTTTAAAGTTCCATTTCGTTTCTCTTGTTTATAAATTCTAATTCTGCTTATGGATTGTTGGGTTTAGTGATGTGCAATGAGGTAAAATCGATACGAATAAAACCGAAATTTTCTAAGAATTATAAATCGAATTGAAATAGAAAATTTAGGCGGGTTTGCAGTTCAGTTTTTGGTTAACTGATTAAATGGTAATAAGTAAAAAAGAAATAAAATAAATAAAGATTTTTAGTAGTTTGGTGGTAATGCACTTCCATAGCCTTTAGGAACACACGTTCAAGTTTGAGCTATTGCATATTTCAGTTTTTTTTAATTGTGTTTGTGTCCAAATTCAAAATTTTAGAGGAAATTCCATCTCATAACCTCTTTGACCAATTTAATTTTGTTAGCGATCTATTTTATATGTTTTTTTCAATTTTATCTTTTCACTTTTTATTTTTAGTCTTTTTTCTTCTCCTTTTTCAGTTTTAGCCTGCTAGTCACTTTTAGTCTTTTCATGTGAGAGAAAGGGAGAAAACACAAGAAAATAAAAGAGAAAAAGAAGTAGAGAGAGGAAGAGGTGATAGTGTTCCTGTAGAAAATGAATGAATAGTGAGTTAAGGTGATGTGGCCAAAAAACCATCTTTGGCCAAAAAACCATCTTTGGCCAAAAAACCACCTAATACTTTTCCTTTCTTTTTTCTATGCTATTTTGTTTTCAAAAAGCTGTAGATTTGAACATATAATAAATGGGTTTTGGTTTAGTTGCTATGATTTTGTGGTTTGTGGAAGTTGAAGGTTGGTCCTTCTTGGAATAGTGGGTTAAGGCTCTGTGTTACCAGCTTTGTTGTTTGTAATGCTGCGGCGAGCTAAGTTTATCTTCATCTTTTTTTTTGTCAGACTGGCTTTGTTTGCTCACCATCTGTTCGATATAATTCCTCACATGAGTCCCTCATAAACTTGTGTTTTGCTGCTTTAAGAAAATCAATTCATGCTTCATAGAATGTAGCAAACAAAGTGGGACGAAGGAATATTTATGTTGGAGTCGGACTAGCATCGATCGACTTACAAACACTCCGGTATCTAGCTTTGGCAGCTAGTTTTGATGAAGACAACATCACAGTCTATCCTTTTTGTTAGTTGTTTCTTGTTTGATTGAGACTATCGTCAGTTAGATTAGCTAGTTTCTAGTCTTATTTTAGTTATGATTACAATGTTTTTACAAGTCTATAAATCAGTTGTCTTAATCTTAGTTTATTTAGTTTGTTATTTCAGTTCAATGAATCATATTTTCAAAAAAAAAAAAAATAGTAATTCAATTGTCATTGGTTTGATCATATGCACGTGATAGTTTTAAGGTTGTTGCATGCCATGCATCTCTATTTTGGTGTACATCCTAATATATTTTTTATTTTATATTGAAAAATAAGTTTGTTATCAAATACATATAACGTGTTTGTGAGTTCTCGTCGTTGTCGCTTCTCTTGCTCTAATAAGTTCCAATCTCATAAATCATTAGATTGATGTTCAACCTCTGACCGTGCTGCACAATCAAATTATTATTTTTATTATTGATACTAATAAAAGTAAAAATTATATTTATGGTTTGAATTTTATTATTAATTATGAAAAAACTAAAAAAACAACAAATAATAACAAAGATCAACAAAAATAAACGACTGCTATTTTTTGTTGCTTATTGTTGATTTTTTTTAATTTCGTTATTTCAATTGTAGCTTTTAATTATTTTTATTATTAATAATAATAAAAGTAAAAATTAAGGAAATTTCCTATATTTAGAATGATTATTTTTATTATTTGTTTTTGAAACATTTTATTATTGATACTAATAAAAGTAAAAATTATATTTATGATCTTAATTTTATTATTAATGATGAAAAAATTGAAAAAACAATAAACAACAACAAAAGTAAACAAAAATCAATAACTGCATTTTTTGTTACTTTTGTTGATTTTGTTATTTCAGTTGTTGCTTTTCAATTGTTTTTGTTGTTTATCATTGTTGATTTTTGTTAAAAATAAAAATAATAATAAAAAATAATAAAAATTATGAAATATATAAAAAAATTACTATTTTTATCATTAATACTAATAAAAGTAAAATTTTATTTATGGCCTTAATTTTGTAATTAATAATGAAAAATAATTTAAAAAATAATAAAAATAAACAAAAATCAACAAAAATAAACACTAATAAACAATAATCAACAACTGACAATCAACAAAAATATACAACAATCAACAACATAAATTTTTTTTGATTTTTGTTGTTTTGTTGTTTCAGTTGTTGTTTTTAGTTTGTTTTTTGTTGTTTCGGTTTGTTGATTTTTTTATTTTTTTAGCTTTTTTTTTGTTGATGTTACAAATACATCATAAGAATTGTAAACTTGTTACATATTGATGATCAATAAATAATTTTATTAATGGCCTTAATTTTGTCATTAATAATGAAAAAATAATTTAGAAATAATAAAAAATCAACAAAAATAAACAACAGTCAACAAAAATCAACAACAAAAATCAACAAAAATAAACAACAATCAACAACAATTAACAACATAAAATTCACTATGAAAGCCTTCTATGAAATCAGTCAATGAAAACCCTCCACACAAGTTACAATTCGAAATGGCATGC
>CATIWM010512882.1:0-19624 GCA_949671775.1 Mallotus repandus
CTGAAATATAACACTTTTAAATTGAAAAAAAAATCCATTTCATAAAAACCAAATATCCATAAATATCAAATATCTATATCATTGTCCAAGGAAAACAACAAAAAAATATATGTCCCAAAAACATGTTGAAGGCTGTAACCATATCAAGTTATGTTAAAAACTTGAGCAGTAAAAAACATTAAACTAAAAAAAATTTATAAAATAATATGCATGATGCAGAATTTGGGATTTTCATGAGGGGCAGGGAGATGGGTTTTCAGATAGGTGACATCAATAGCAAGGGTCTCCATTTTGTGGTCCATAGCATTAAATCGAGATTCAATGACTGCAAGGGAGGTCTGAATGGCTCCAGATTTGCTGTTCATATGAACTTGGACCTGATTGAGCATGGATTGAAGAGGGTTGCTTGGTTCAACCTCCACTTCTTCTTCCTGGTCTTGAAATCTTGGGTGTTTCTTAGAGGTTGAAGGAGCTTAACTCTTAGCCATTTTTTTTAAAATTCTAGTGTGTTACTTTCATGCCCAATTATATTCCCTTCATTGTTCACCTCTGTTCAATGGATATCACCATTTACCATAAATTTTTGAAGCATAAAATTGTGAGCCCAGTTGTCTAAACTAAGTCTGTCAATTGATTAAAAAGAGATGGGGTGATGGCACTTCTCATTTTCACCCAACACCTTCAAGTATTTGGTGATTATAGGGATATTTCTTCTAATCCAGATTTTGTAGTGACTATACTCAATAATTAATCAGCAAACAACTTGGTCAAGGCAAGGTCCTTTCCTTTTTCTCCTCGCCACAAAGTAAACAATTCCAATTTCCCAACATTCCCATCGCTTTGTCTTTTAACAAGAGCATAATAGGATGCAAAAATTCTCTTAATTGTAGGCTATCTCACAAAATTTTTATATTATCTTCTTAACCTAATTCTCTAATACAACCCTAATCAAAGATACAGGTAGATAGAATTGGGCAAGATTTCAGAATTTTATACCTTTCTTTTTGCTCTTTAGTTGCAAGCAAGGATAACAAGGATCAAAGGGGCTCCTTACCCTGATAATTTTCAGCTGAGTTTACTTCTTTGTTGACTCCTTGGATGTTGACATGGTGACTAGTGATATAAGATGATGAATGAGTGATGTTTATAAAATGATTATGAAAATGATGTGGGATTAGGTTAAAATGATAAAGAAGAGGGAATATTGAAGAGAAAAAAATAGGTTAAAACAAAGAAGAAGGGAAAGTGGCCAGCTCTAGGAAGCAGAAGGAGAAAATATTAGGTTAAAGAAAAAGTCCTTTAAATGTTCCAGCATTTACTGTAGTCGCGTCACTAGTGGTGAATGGGGTGTCATGATCATGACAAAAATTTTACACCACAGTCGAAGCAAATTTTGTCATAACTGATGACATGATAAATTATAATCACGATTAAGCAACCATAATTGAAAGTCAAGATAAAGATAATCACAGTGATCATGCAACTTAAAAAATATGCATTAAAGGTTGATTTTAAATTAATTTGAATCAGTGATTGGATTTTCATAAACATGAAAATTGACTCACCAAAAATAATTTAAAAAAATGCAAATTTAATTTGAAAAATAAAATCTTCACCACCAAAAACAGCAAAATAATGATCATGATTCAAAATTAGAATTTTCAAACATTTGAGCTTAGAACTTGGGTTGATCCTCTTCAGACACATTAGGGACTAATTCAACATTGCACCATAATCAATCAAAATTTATGGATATATCAAAGTGAGAACTCAAGGTTCAAACAATTAATTATAATGCCACAAACAAACATATATCATAATGTATTTCTATCCAACATACCATCTCTCATTTAATGGCTCACCAATGATCAAATCCTTTTAGAACTTCACTTTGGGGAGGATAATGACATGATTACCTTTATCACATGATTGACTAACATAAAGTAAATTTTACTTTAAGCCATCAACAAAAGGAATATCTTCAATATGAGTAGAGTCTTTCTTACCAACATGACCAATGCCTATAATCTTACCCTTGGCATTGTCAATAAATGTAACTTTACCTCACTTTTTCATCTCCAAATGAGTGAAGATGTAGGCCTTCCCAATCACGTGCCTTGAATATCCACTATCTAGATACCACTTTTCTTTGAACATTATGGATTCCAAGCACACCTACAAGAAACTGATTCATCACACTTTAGGTACCTAAATGTACTTGGGTCCTTAGGTGTTAGCATTGAAAAATCCATCATTTGAGTAACCCAAATGTGTCCTTCTAATATAACATCTAAAGTTTTTATGTCCAATCATACCACAATAATAACATCTACCATTTGGTGCATGCTCTTTCATTTTAAAACTATGAAAACCATGAGAATGAGCATGATTGTATTTTCTAGGCTTGGGTCCTCTTGAGCGATTTTCTTTATAATTGCTAGTCTTATATCCATTGAACCTTTTAGGTCCATTAGTTTTAAGACTAGGCTTTTGGTGAACTTTAGTAATTGGAGTACTTGGGCTTATAACTTTTGATGAACTAGCACGTGCATTTTCAAAACTAATACCACCTTTAGATTTCAAAGGAGAGGAAGTCATGGAAATCATGCCATCAAGAATTTCTTTTCCTTTGTTAAATCTAGAAATGGACTCTTTGAGATTGCCATTTTCATTTTCTAAAAAGAGATTTTGTTCAATAAGTTTTGCATTCTCATTAACAATCTTAATTTTCTTAGAATTACTTTCATTCAATGAATTGATAACTCTTCATTAGAGGACCTTGATTTCTCAAGTTCGTCTTCTAGAGTTTTAATAATTACTTTGAGTGAATTAGTCCTAGACAAGTATTTATCAAATTTATGCACCAACTTTTCATAAGAAATCAATATGTCATCATTAGATTCAAAGTCTAGAGTTACCTCATCCCTTGAAGGTTCCTCCAAAACTATGGAGCAAAGATTTATAACCTCTCCATCAATCTTATCGTCACTAGACTCATTAGTACCTTTATGCTTGGTTTTTAGATATTCCTAAATTTCTTTGGCTGACTTAAATGTTGTATTCCATTATATTCTTCCTTACTCAAGCCATAATAGAGAATAGTAATTGCTTTCCTATTTCTCAAGTTGGCTTTAGATTGCTCATCACTCCATTCTTTTATAGGAATGGTCACATCATTGCCTTTATTATCTTTCTTTGTTGGAGGACTCCAACCTTCTTAAATATTGTCCTATAAATTTACTCCTTCACTATAAAAAAATCTCCATTTTGTTTCTCCAATATGCATAATCGGTACTATAAAAAAATGGAGCTCTTGTGTAGCTATAACCATGAATATCGGGGGCGGCAACAACTTGACTTGTGGAGGCCATGATATTTTCTCTAAGATGGTTAAATCTTCAATAATGGAGACTAAAGCTCTAATACTAAATGTAATTCCACAAGTGCCAAGAGGGGGGTGAATTGGCTTTTTGAGGTAGCTGGAAAATTTTTTATTTTTAACAATGAGCAAACAAAAATAAATTAAGAGCTAAATTAAATGAAGAAGAAGAGAAATAAAAACACTAAGGATTTATAGAGTTCGGCCCTCAAAGCCTACTCCTCTTCTCAACTACTTGTTGAGAGTTTTAATCCACTATCAATCTACTTCAATGTGTGTAGATTAAACCTTTACAAGCTTAAATCAAGCTACCAAAGTGTTTTTCCAAGGCTCACACTCCAACCTAAGTATTTTCACAAGGCTCATACTCTAATCTAAGTGATTTCAATGGCTCACAATTAAACCCAATTGTTTTCAATGGCTCACACTCAAAACCACTTACTAAGAACAATCCTCTTAACTTACAAGTGAATAAAACCCTAACCCAACTCACTTAATCTCACTATTGAGCTTTTGAATAATGGTTTTAAACACTCACCAACCCACACTCAAGAACACTTTTGAGATAAATAAAAATTACAAGAATTAAAAATGAAGATTTGGGTGGTTGAAGGTTAGATTCAAGAGTAAATGCTCAAAGATAGCTCTCAATATGTCTGCTCAACTTCCTTAATTTTCTCCAACTTAAAAATGACTTGTATGTATATCCCTATAGAAGAAAAGAGCTATTGGAGGTGCATTTAATGCAAATCGAGCCGTTGAAACCACACAAAAAAGCAGTTGCGACCTCATCATGATCATGAAGAATTTGTCTTGATCATGACAATCGAAGGGTGCCAAGATAGAGTTTTGAATTTTCACACTTCATGATCATGATTCTGGTGGTGACGATCCGTCCTGATCATTTTTCATGATCATGACATTGGTTGTGACTGGCTACAAGAATTTTCCAAAATTACAAATTTAATTTTTGTAATTTTGCTAGAAATTTTTTTCTGATGATTGGAATTCACTTGTGATCACTTATAATGAAGATTTCTATTATTTACCACCAAATCCTACTTTCGCTTTTGCCATAAAAATTTAATCTTCGTTTTTGCCCTTTGTCACAATCATGATGCACTAATAACTGCTTGTGGCACATTTGACTGTTGCAAATTTAATTTAGTTGAATATAAACACTCAAATACACATGTTAAATATAATTTTACTTAATTGGTTATGTCCATAAAAAAAGACTGTTTTACCCCTCAAGGTTCAACATATAGGATCTAAAAATGATTTTTAAAAATATAATTAAAATTTTCAAATAAAATTGGATAAAATTGACAAAATTTATAAAGTTGATGGAGCAAATTGAAATGACTTCTAAAATAGAATTTAATTGAGATTTGGTTTAAAATTGAAGATATAACATATCATTTTTCCATTGTTATAAGGTAACTAGTGTAAAAAAAAATCAGTCATTTATAATTCATTTTATATCTTTAATTTTAGCATAGCTATTCGAATTTTATCAATATTCAATGAATATAATCATATCACCTATTGTGGTTAAAATTAAATGTGGAGACATTTTAGGTGGCACTAGTAATCGTGTGAATTCTATTACCACATTAAGTGTTTATTGATGTAAAAAAAAGTTTAACATTCATGATTTACGAATTTAATGGGTGAATATTGCGGTTAAATTTGCTTTTTAAGCTTTAAAAAAAAATTTAAAAAATTCAAGAAATAATTTTGAAAATAAAAAAAGGATAAGTACAATTTTGAGTATATGGTTTGGACATTTGGCAAAACTAGTTTTGTGGTTTTTTTAGCATTTAAGTATTATATGTTTCATTTTTTTACATTTTAATACCTTTCTAACAAATATTATTTAAAATGTAAGCTTTAATCTAAAAATAATATGCATTTTCAAAACTAAAATCATATAATGAGTAATATGTCATTCAACTAATTACATTAAACACATAAGAAAATTAAATTTAGATGCATTTTAATTTAATTATGAATAAAACAAATAAATTTTAAAATAAATTTACAACATTTTTATAAATAACCAATTGATTAGATTGATCATAAATCATGTATAGAATAAATTTATCATTGAAATTTAATATTATATTAATATTTTCTATAAAATAATGATGATATTAATTATAAGGGTATTAATTAGTGTAAAAAAATGTGGAACACAACATATTTAAAGGCCAAAAAAATCAGAAAACTGATTTTACGAAATTACAACACTACTGGGATCCAATTTCTACATATAAGTTTTTTTAGCGTCACTAGTAGCGACACTTTTACCAAAATGCCCCTCAGTTAAAAATTTGTTTTACTGAATTATTAGAAAAATTTAAGACTAAGGGTGTTTAAATCTTTATACGACGGGTTCACCCGTGTACAATTTAGGTTTTAGATTTAAAAAAAATGAATTTTCAAAAAAAAAAAAGAATAAAATTCAAAAAATTAAAATTTTTTTTCAGTAGATAATTAAATTTTTTTTTTTATAGGCTACGGGTGTTTAAATCCTTACACGACGGGTTCACCTATATGCAATTTAGATTTTAGATTAAAAAAATTTTACCAAAAAATTGAAAAAAAAAAGAATTTTGAAATAAAAAGACTTTTTTATTTAATTATTAAAAAAATTTACAGATTACGGGTGTTTAAATCCTTATACGGCAGGTTCACCCCATGTGCAACCTAGGTTTTAGATTTAAAAAAAATTTAAAAATTGAATAAAATTAAAAAAAAAAAGGATAAAAGGGGAATTTGACGGTTACCATGTGTCGCAGTTTGTGACGTGTATCATGATCGTATAAGTAAATGCGCAATTGGAGTTTGCATTATTGTGGAGAGAGTTGCAATTATGTACATAGGAATCGAGAAACATGCAATGTTAGTACTCCCTTCATTCCATTTCAATTATCTTTTTTAGATTAGCAATAAAAAATAATTTTTTCTTTCTAATTTTACTCATATCTTGATTTTAGAGTAAGTTCTCTATTGGAGTAATTGTGATTCACACTAAGTTCTAGGCTTTTTAAAAGAGGGTTATATAGTCATTTGCACCTATAATTATATCTATTAAATATGATTCTTAATCTTTGTGACACTATTTGTAACACTATGCATGGATGGAGGGAAAAGTAAGGGGAAGAAAAGGGAATAGAAAGGGAATTAATTTTCATCTTATTTGGCTATTAAAAATTTTTAGGAAGGGAAGGGAATTGAAAGAGAATTATTCCCCATGATTCCCCAATTTGGGGTATAAAAATTTTCAACTCCTAAAATACATTATAATTTAAAATTTTATTTTATTTTCTAACATTTCCTATTCTCTTCCCTTTATTAATTATTTTTAAGTTACCAAACACAACAACATCTATAATTTTTATTCCCTTTCCTTCCCCTCCCCTCCATTCCTTTTAAAAACTCTTCCTTTCCCTTACCTCTATGGTTGCCATGCATAGTGTAAAAGACAATTGAAATGGAATGGAGAGAGTATGTTTTACTGACTTCTGTTGTTCATTGATTGGTGGGGACTCCCAAACTTCAACTCAAAAGTAAGAAAAAATGATTCAAATCAACAAAAGGGGAAAAAATTTCATATTCCTTCTCTTCTACAAAAGAAAACCTTTATTTGCAAAAAAAAAGGAAAGCTTCTAGGTTGATGTTCAGTAATGGAGGACTCAACAAATACCATTATCAAATCAAGAAAAGACCTTATGATTTCATCAACTTGTCAAACAAACCCCACTTTGAGAATCACCCATTTCTTGAAACCCTCTGTCATATCTAATTATAAACAAATTTGCAAGCTTTTTTTTCACTTTTGTTACCATCTCTTTTGCTCACATTTGATCCTTAAAAATTGCTAGCTTTCAATTTTCATGGCTGGAATAACCCACAAAAGGAATGGAGGAAAAGGGTTTAAAAGATGCTTTCTTTTCTCGGGGCCACTTGGAGAAAAGCTGGTATACATGATGCGATCTTGAATTCTACTTATAAGATTTGTAAACACAGTGATTTGGTACTTGGGTTAGCAGAGAGATGGTGCCCTGAAACTAAATCTTCATTTTTCCTTGGGGTGAAGCTACAGTTACTCTAGAGGATATAATGATTTCAAGTTATTCCATTTTGGGTTATCCTGTTTTTGAGCCTCTTGATAGTGAGGAATTAAAGGTAATTTAAAAGAAGTTGATCCAAGCAAGATTGAAGATGGTGAGGTCTCAATCTAAGACCGCATACCAAGGTCGTTGGTTGAACAAATTCATGGACAGTGGTAGTGTGTTGAAGCACGGAGCCTTTATTGTACTGTGGCTTTCAAGGTTTGTTTTACCTACTGCTAATGGTGTTATATGTGAAAATATTTTTCCAGTTGTTGTTCATTTGGCTAGAGGTACTAGGATTGCTTTAGCACTAGCGGTTCTTGCGAGCATTTATAGAGATTTGAGCTTATTGAAGGAAAAGATGGTTGCTTTCGCTCCATCAGCTGCATATTCTGGTAATGTTGATATAAATGATGATAATCATGTAGGCATAATACATACATTACCCCCTGTACTTATCACTTTTTGTTAGTTTGACACCATAACTTATAGTTTTGCTATTTTGACACCTGAACTTAGCTAAAATGCACTGGTTTGACTAACATGAAGAAATAATACATCTACCACCTCTTGTACTTATCAATTTTTGTTCGCTTGACACATCTACTTGTATTTTTTGGTTAGTTAAACCCTTATGATGTGGCACATATTGATTTGTTATTTTATGCCACGTGTACTGACAGGGGTTTTAAAATTATTTTTTAGCCAAGTTCAAGTTTTAAAATGACAAAATTATAAGTTGAGGTGTTAAACTGACAAAAAATGACAAGTACAAGGGGCCATGTATGTATTACGCCTAATCATGAATCTAAATTAGCTGTTACAATTTGGTCTCCATTCCAATTAGTTCTAGTTTGGTTTTGGGAGAGATTCATAAAACTACGGCCAAAGCGGAACATGATCAGGAATGGCGAGCCAATATTAGCTCAATAGAACAACCTAAAATGCAATTTTTAGAATCTCAGGCTTGTTTTTGACTCATCTAAAGAGAGCTTTGTTTGGTGGCCGTCTACTAAAGCTATGGAAGATTGGGCTCTCCCTAAATTTTATAGGGTGAAAGATATGTGGGTGTCAATAAACTTGGGTTTGGATGAATGGCTAGACTCATTCATTCAATGTTTGAGAGTTTCTTAACTAGTTGGAATTGAAGCCAGCTGTATAGAGCAATACCTTCCACATAGAGTATCAAGGTAGTTTGGAGTTGATCAGGATATTCCAGATTTTGTTGCTTGATCTAGCAAGAGTCGCAAGAATGCATGGAGTTATTATAGTGTACTATTTTTTGATGTAAAGTGTTATATACCCTCTATTCTTTCTGGGGCAGATATTACAACCTGGTACTTTGAGTGGTGGAAGCATTCTGTATTAGATTAGCAAGGTATAAGTACGAGTGTTTTGGAACAACAAAAATGTTCAGCATGCCTCAAAGAAAGGCCAAAGCTGTTGAAAAAGCAGCAGATGAGACATAAATTTGTTAATAGTTTCAAAATAAGGCAAAATATTCTCAAAAGAAAGAAGGCAATAAAGTACTTGGAAGTTCTTGACTGTATTAAAAAAGAGTTCTAAGAATACGTTAGCACCAAAAATTTAAACTGGAGCAAAGGAAGGTGACATTTTTATCTCAAGTCTCAAGATGACACCAAAGAGTGCAAAAGAGAAGGAAGGCAATGCTGATGATATCAATCATGGTTTTCACCTTGACTGCTTGAAAAGGTCGCAGAGCTTAAAACAGAAGGACGAGGATGATGCCTCGGTTGCTCGTCGTACTCTTGAGAAGAAAATAAAAAATTTGAGCTCAATGAAAAAGAATAAAGTTAATGATAAACATACTTCCCCTGAATGTTCTTCAAAGTATAAAAAGATTATCATTAAAATTAACAATCTTTCAGCAACGCCAGTCAAAGAGGTTCTACGGAGTGAGGCTGGACCGGGCTATAGTAACAAAAGTGCATCAGGTATATGTGATTCGTTCACCATCAATTGGTACAATTGTGGATCTGACACTAATGGAAGATTTGGAGTTTGTTGAAGTAGCAGTTGAGGATGGCCAGGGATGACAAACATGTATCGGGTTCATATATGATTCATTCTTCTTTAAGTGATGATGATGAGCCTCAAACTACTATGGATCAGATAGTGGAGAATTTGAAGTTTCATGAAGCAGTTGAGATGAGACAATATGATAATTGTGAGAAGGCATCTTGTAAATTAAATCTGTATCAGGGTCCTTTATTGTCAGCTGCAGATAATGGGGATTTAGAGGTTGTAGACTCGGTGACATCAATGGAAAAGGTGAAGCTAAATGCACCATCTGAGAAAAGCAAGGATGGTGATGGTAAAAATTACAACCAATCCATTGGGCCAATCTTAAAGCCAATCATCCTCAGTTGCAGGTAGTGATATTAAGTAACTTGACACATCTAACAACCTGCTTAAATCAGCAGATTGGAGTGATAAGGTTTTAAGAGATAAGGATAACAAATGGAGTGATAAGGAAGTTGATCAAGTCAAGGTTGTTATTCCTCATACAGCAGAGCATGAGAGCAATTCAAGGGCCTACATTGACACTTAATCTTATCAAAATGGAATTGTGTTTTCTTTTTGTTATGTATTAAGGTCTATAAAAGACACTTGTATTGGAACTCTCTCTTCACATTGAATAAAAATTATTTGTCTCAATTTTTTGTTCAAGTTCATTTTTTTCTTTATGGTATTAGAGCCTCTTGTGAAACAAGAGAGTTCCATACCCCTATTCAATGGCTTCCACAATCTCTTTGAATGTTGCCAACTTTGTTACCCTCAAACTTGCTTCAGAAAATTATCCCTTATGGTGTGAACAACTACTCGCCCTCGCCGAATGCCAAGATATGGTTGGTCTCCTCATAGGCAAAAAAATAGAACCAGCAATGTATGAAAACAATACAATAGAAGAAACTTCAACAAATGCCACAAAAAAGATCTCAGAAGAATATCTCAAGTGGAGAAAAAAAGATCGACTCTTGCGTGGGTGGATCATTGGAACATTCACAGAAGAAGCTCTAGGTCTGGTTATTGGTCTAGAGTCATCACAATCAGTTTGGAGCGCTTTGAAGGAAGCATATGCTCAAGACTCATAAGAACATGAATTCACCCTTTGACAACAACTCACATATCTCAGAAAAGATTCAGATCAATCCTTAGCATAACATCTACGAAAATTCAAAAGTGTTTGTGACAGCCTTGCAGCCATCGGGAGCCCAGTACCTGATAAGACAAAAGTTTATGCTTTGCTTGCTAACCTTGGAACAAAACATGAATCCTTTACAACAGCAATGCTTAAACCTCCTATGCCCTCTTACACTGCAGTCGTGTCACTGCTACAAGGTTTTGAGCAACAAAACACCTGGGTTGAAACATCCAGCGCACCATCATATGCCTTCTATGGACACCGCAGTTCAACTCAGTCTCAAAATTTTAATCGTAATCGATAGAACGATCACTTTACATTAAAAGGTCGAGGTTTTTAGGCCACTAACAACAATTTTTAGTATTCAAATTATGCAGGAACCTTCTTGCAATAGAAAGATAATAATTGAGCTCCGTGACCACCACCCCCTGGTAAGCATCAAATGATGAATTCAGAGAGAGAGCTGTACAAAACTGAGACCTGTCAACTGTGCGGTAAGCTGGGACATGTTGCCAAAATATGAGCCTACCAGATCAACTTGTATGCCATGAAGATCTTCCCCAACCTCTTGCAGCGCTGACCATGGACACATCGGTGGCAGATGTTGAATGGACAACAGACACTGGTGCCTCAAATCATATGACCACTAATCCAGGTATGTTACAAAATCTTAAAAACTATGTTGGTCATGATTTGGATTTTATTGGTGATGGCTATCCTTTAACAATAGAAGCAATTGGGAATACAACCATTTCTGATGGTAAGAACAAACTACTTCTTCGTGATGTTTTGTTGGTACCTCAGTTGCTCGAAATTTACTTTCTATTAGTCAGTTAACGACACAATATCCATTAAATTATGAGTTTTCTGATAAACTGTTTTGCATTAAGGAACGAGCAACAGGTCGAACCATATTAATGGGGCAATGTAAAGGAGATCTTTATGTTTTGTCCAACTCAAAGGAAGCCGATTCTTCAAACAACACAAAGGAAGTGCATTTTTCAAATAGGCAAAATACAGGGACTGAAGAACTGTGGCACCAGCGGCTTGGACATCCACAACGATCAACTGTTCATCTTTTACCTTCTAAAAATTTCATTTCTATTAGCGCAAATAAAGCAGTAGAGTTTGTTTGTGAAAATTGCCAGTTAGGCAAACTGAGCAAATTTCCGTTTAGTTTGTCTCATTCCTCTAGTACTGATGTCTTTGAAAAAATTCATTGTGACATTTGGGGACTAGGCCCTGTTTTATCTCTTGGCAAATTTAAATACTATGCTTGTTTTGTGGATGATTATTCTCACTATATCTAGTTAATCCCTCTCCATGCAAAATCTGACTTTACTAACGTTTATTTAGCCTTTGAAAGCTATGTGCAGTGCCAGTTTAACAAAAAGATTAAAATTTTTCACTCTGATGGTGGCGGTGAATTTGTTAATAATAGACTTGGTTCTCATTTTCGACTACAAGGAATTATACATCAGCTATCCTGTCCACACACACCTGAGCAAACTGGTATTGTTGAATGCCAACATCGAACCATCAGAGAACTTGGGATGACCATGATTTTTCACAGTGGAGTACCAACTTTTCTATGGGTTGAGGCCTTTACTACTTCAACTTTTTTACTTAATCGGTTGCCTTCTTCCACTCTTAATTTTGATTCCCCTTATTTGCGTTTGTATGGTGCTAATCCAAACTATTCAATTTTACGTGTGTTTGGTTCTCATTGTTATCCATATACATGGGACACCAAACATTATAAATTTGATCCTAAAATTGTTTCTTGTGTGTTTCTAGGATACAGTGATATTTACTAAATTTTTTGGTTTATTGACGAGTTTAATGCAAAATTTTTTTTACAATAATCCACTTCAATTTTTGGATGAACACTGTTTTGTGATAGATTTATTGATGATAATAGTTCGCTTTCATGCATGCATTTGATTTTCTAGCATTTTTAAAGAAAGATAGAGATCTGTATAGTAATGCATTACCTTACATATTTGATTTCTTATTGAGATTCAGTTTCGTTTTTTGAATTTTCTTTTGTTGATATCTGGATGAGAATGCTCTGACTTTCGTTGAATTTTTATTGCTCTGATCTGTATTATGTATCTTGATTTTATTGTTTTTTGAAGAAATCAAGATGAATTTTCTTTGTGTAATTGAAGATTTTTGGTTTTGTTTGAATGTTGGTTGTGAAATTTAGCTGAAGAAAAAAAGAAGGAACGCTTTTAGTTCAAGGCGCGATAGTTTTGAGCATAAGGAATGGGGTTGTTATGTTTGGGTGCATTCACATAATTATTTTTAGGTTTTAGGGCACGTTGGTAATTTAGAAAAAGTTGGAGTATTTTAGTTGTTGACTTTAGTTTTTGGGGCATTTTAGTAAAGATATCATAATTTTACTATTCATAATAAGGTGAGACAGACAATAAGAACAAAATATAAGTGAAAATACATGTATATATATAAATAACAAAATATTAAAAGATCTAATATATTCACAATAAAAAAATAAAAAAATAGTTATATATATAGTTCTTTTAATCAAAATTTTTATGAATCTAAAAAATTTTGTTGCAAATTTGTTTTTATGATAGTACAAGTTTAATGTTAGAAAATAAAATATTCTTATAAAAAACTATTAACTAGTAAATATATTTCATATGCAATATATCTTATAGTAGGGTTTATTGCACCATTGGTACCATAATTTTGCCCCACGTATTAAAATGGTACCAGATTTTTAATTTTTTTTTTAATTACTAAAGTTCTACTTTTGTTCAAATTAAAGTACCTTGAACATATCTGATCAAATTTCGCATATGTGGCAGCCGGAATAAATATAATTTAGTATATTTTTCATGTAAGCATCCCATTAAACAGTCTAATCATCTTGTTGGCCCCATAAAAGAAAATTTGCTTGTGAGCCCCATAAAAAAATTTTAGCAAAATTTATTTTATGGGGCTCACAAGATGATTAGATTGCTTAATGGGACACTTATGTGGCAAATATACTAAAAATATATTTATTTTGGCTGCCACATATGCTAAATTTGATCAGATATATTTGAGGTACTTTAACATGTGACAAAAATATAACTTTAGTAGCTGAAATGAAAAAAAATAAAAAATCTAATACCGTTTTGAAACATGGGGCAAAATTATGGTACCATTGGTGCAATAAACCCCTTATAGTATTATCTTTGGAAAGTGTCAAAGGTTAAGCAGTCTAATGGGTTATTGCATTGTTGGTACCATAACTTTGTTCCATGTTTCAAAATGGTACCACAATTTCAATTTTTTTCTTTTCAATCTCTTAATTTTTATTTTTGTTTCAAATTGATGTCACTCCAATTTGTCTGGCCAAATTTATCCAATATGGCAATCGAAATAAGAATATTCCATGGATATTTACCACATAAGCAGCCAACTCAAGTACACCTTTTTTTTAAAAAATACACCACATCTAGAAAGGTTCCCAAACTTAGAGGCATTGCACCTTTAAACCTAGAATTTGACAGGTTCAAATATGTCAAATTTTGAAAAAATCCAAAAAAAAAAAAAAATTAAAGAACTAGGATATTATTAAATGTGTTGAAACTCAAGTCCAGGTGCTGTAAGTTCTTGAGTTTCAACAGTCAAGGACTAATCTCACCACCCAAGCTCCAAGAACCATACTTACTTACAGTTGAAGAATGTCCAAAAATTAAAGGAAATGGGTTATGAAGATCAATGGAAATGATGGCACTAGTTATATTGTCACAACTGATACCATGCCATTGACAACAGTTGCTTCCTTGCCATGCTGACAACCGATTTGCAGGATCATCTAGTCCCTTTTTGATGTCATTAAGAGCCAAAAGATCAGATGGTGAACATTTTTTTAAAATGGAATCTCCCCAACAACAACCAAATTCTCTGGTTAAAATCCTAAACTAAACTAAACGAATAGACATAAAATCCCTAATTCATCACCACCACTCTTCCACACACACACACCATCATCATTTATCACTTCCACTCCACTCCACACACTACTACACTCCACTTAACATCTATAATGAACTACTCTTGATCGACTCTGCATTACACACATTCACACATTCCTTTAACATCACTTGCTTTGTCTCCTCTTTCTCATGCTTTCTCTATTTTATAGTTCAAATTTGAAATGCAATTGAAACTAGCTAAACATAAGTCATTGACACCGTCAAAGATGGAACTACCAGAGCCGACAAACACGAAGAAGCGGTGAACCAAAAGCTCTTATTGCCTCTGCCATAAGGTTTCTCTGATTCTTCTCTCTCCGTCCAACTCTGTGTCTTGTGATTCCTGCAGAGTTACTTTCAAATCAAACTAAGAAGAGGAAATTGCAAGATGAAGTGCCTTTAGAAGAATCACAAGATCTTATTACGCTAAGGAAAATGAGATAAAACGAAGAAATGAAGTTGAAGAGAGAAGGAAAGGGTAGAAGTGAATGATTGAAGAGAAAGAGGAGCGTAGAATCTAAAAACAAAGGACCGGAGAATGGGAGAATGAAGGGATTTTAGGACAATAATTAATTAGGGATTTAGGGGTTTTAAGTTTTTTTTTAATGAGTTGTAAATGTTGGGCCCACCTTAAGTGACAAGGATGCTGAGTAGAAAGCTTATGTGGGAAATATCCTAAGAATATACCTATTCCAGTTAACATGTTAGATTAACTTCATCGAAAATCATTAAGTGACTTTGATATGAAACAAAAATAAAAATTAAGAGATAAAAAAAAGTTATAGTACCATTTTAAAACATGAGGTAAAATTATAATACCAACAGTACAATAAACCTCAGTCTAGTAGTAAAATGTGTATAGATTAAGAATTTAATCTTTATTTCATCCTTCCAATTTTATTTTAAAGAAAATCTCAGACAAGTTTGTAATATTTTGTTTCGAATAGAAAATTTTGGTACACGTAATTGTATGTACATGTCTCTAAAATACTTTTATGTGTCAACTATTCACATATAGAAAAACTCTTAATCTAGAAATACAAAGGATACTAAAATTTTTTTCTTGAATATAGTTTTTACATTATATAAATGTCACTTCAAAATTTTTTATTTTAATTTTTTACTTGCTTTATTTATCTTGAATGATTGACTCTAGGAGCTTCCCATCTAACATCCTATCTTTCTTTGGTCCCTTCAATCTAGCACCACTACGTACCTCGGATTTTGTCGATGAAAAACTGACTGTTATGGTCCCATTGCGATGGTTACATCTTATCTTTAATTGAAATGTCATTTTTAAGAGGTCTTAAGTTGCTTGCCTAGCCAAAAAAAGTTGCATCTTATCTTTAATTTAAGGGATCGTTTCTATTTAGAGGTAGAGAATTTAGATTTCCCCATCTTTCTCACTTTTCTGACCAAAAAAAAAATTACTCATCTATCCTACCCGCCCACTAAAATATAAAGGGGAGCACTTCAAATCCCCCTCCCTCCCCTGGTGTAAAAAAAAAAAACAGAAGTTGCTTGCCGAAATATGTAACTAGTATTTCATAAACTAATAATAGTGAAAGTTGCCATGGTATCTACCTCATTTTTATAATCATAAATTTAATGATACGTGTCTTTTATGACCATTAATGATAGTTAATTAGCTTGATACAATCAAATATTTCACGGATTCTCTTATATTTGTAAGTATGTATGCTTGGTGACTAGCTAGGTGTGACAAATTTTATTGTTTCATCCATCAATTCCTTCCTGCTTGATATAAAAAAATGGTATAAATAATTCAAAGACTTATTGGTTTCAAAAATTTGAAATGTTTGCAATTTTTTGTAAAATGCCCTAATCTAGACAAATATTTTGTAGTTTAATTTAGTATATAATTTGCACTTTAATCAAATTTAATAAATATGTTGCATATGTGACCATCTTAAAAATATCACCTCAAATATCAAATTTATATTTTTAAAATTTTAATTAAATTGTATATTGTGTTAAAATTGTAATAAATAATTGATCAAATTAGAACATTTGTATTAAACTTTAAAAATTAAAATAAATTTATAATAAATTATAAATATTGTAATTTTTGACACTAATATAGTAATCCGATTATAAAACTAAAAGAAAATCATTAGTTTTATCTTTGATATCTATTTTAAAAGTCATTTCTATTTGCTCCTTCAATTTTATGAATTGCGTTAATTCTATCCAATTTTATTTGAAAGACCTAATTGTATTTTAAGAATTACTTTTAGATCCCTATAAATAAATTTGACATTTATTAAATTTTTTATCCTCTTTTATCTATAAGAAAACATAAAATGTAAGAAAATATTTTTAAATTCTAATTTTGTCACTCTAAATTTAGAAATGAATTTCTAATATTTTCATAAATTTTTAATTTTTTACTTAAAATTTTTAAATTTTAACTATTTTAATTTTTTTTAAATTTTAACTATTTTAAAATTTATTTTTTAATTTTCAATTATATTATTTAGAAATTTTTGTAGTAGAAGTTAAATAAAAAAAGTATTAAATAAAAAAAAGAGAGAATTTAATTGAATCTTGCCTATACAAGAAGAAAAGAACATGCTAGACCAATCCCTTATTGGAAACTTTTAGTTTTTGAAAAAAAAAATCCCAACTTGAATCTAACCTTAGTGTTAGAACTCCAAGAGTTATGTAGCTGTTGCCGATCTAAAAAAATTAATTCAGTAAAAATTTAAACTCGAAATTTTTTGCAATAACATATTTTTACCTAAATATGCAACAGTGAATTATTAACCAATACCATTAAAATATCTTTTTCATGAATAATTCCTAATGGAACCCAAAAAAAATTAATAACAACACTTTTGTATAGAAAAACAAAAGTGTTATCTTTTTACATTATTATTGATGAAGCTTTCTTTGTGTTATCTTGTTATATTATTACTGAGCAATCCCTCATTCTTTTGTTCAAAAAAAAAATCCCTCAGTTTCCCTAATTCTTTTATTTCAAGCCAAAAGACTTAGTTTTTGCGAACATTTCAAATTTTTGAATCCAATAATTCTTTGAATAATTTATACCATTTTTTAATATCCAGCAGGAAGGAATTACTGGGATGAAACAGTAAAATTTGTCACACCTAGCTAGTCACCAAGCATATATACTTGCAAATATGAGAGAATGCATGAAATATTTGATGGTATCAAGCTAACTATCATCAATGGTCATGAAAGACAAGTATCATTAAATTTATGATTATAAAAATGAGGTAGATATCATGGCAACTTTCTAATGTGGATCAGATTGCATTGGATTTTTTGGATGAGTTTGATAGGAGGGATGTGCGCAATGGGGCTTTCAGAAGCTCTAACTTTCAGCTTTGAATGAACCACAAAGCGCATAATATGTCAAAACAAAACTGATCCAGAGACCTACATTAATGATCGTGTTCACTTATAACAAGCCAGATCTCGAGCCCAAATCCTATCATTTAGGGTCTTAAAATTATCTTTGAACTTTATGTTTGTTTTATTTTATCTTTTTGGTCTTTTTGCCTTTTCTTTTAGGGTTTTATTCTGAACCATTTATATTCATCTCTTGGGATGTTTTTGAGACAGTTTTTTGAATAATCTTAACAAAGATTTCTATTTTCTCCTATTTTCTACTAATCTTTGTGAATCAAGAGGTTATAGATGCCTATTTTTCTGGGTATTCATTGACTAAACAGATTAATAGAATATTATTTTTTTGGGCATGTGCAGACTAAATGGAAATTCAATATTTATCCCTTTTAATTTAGGCTTCCGCTATGTCACTTTCACTATTATTAGTCTATGAAATACTAGCCATATATTTGGGCAAGCAACTTGCAACCTTTTAAAAATGACATTTCAATTGTCTGTTATTTATCTATTTCTTAACAAGCATGAAGCTTTTTTTTTTTGGGAATTAAAGTTTTCATTTAAGGAAACTGGATACAACCGCTGCATTAAAACTACAACTAAACAAGCAAAACACAAAATACATAACATGATCTAATAGTCCATATTAACATGATTGGGGTTACTAAAACTCAGTAACCACTTCACTTATACTGAAGAACAACAAATCAAAGTAGACCATTACAACAAAACCAAATCAAACAACAAAAAAATCATCATATTGCACCTTAATTTATCTTGTGGAAGATTTTTCCAGCTGTTCTTAAGTTTGAAGAAAATGGAGATCAAGCCACAAAAAACTAAAAATATTGAAGAAAACAGAGAGAGTTTGCATCCTCCACACAAGACCTCCACTTTAGAAGCTAACATGTAGCTCATGCCCTTAAGCTTCTTTTTCCTCTGCTTCACTTCTTCTTCAATCTTCTACAAAAAAAAAAGCTTATTCACTACATCTTCAAATCTTCTAGATTCAAAAGATCTAGATCAAGATCTACTAATCCTGATGTGTATAATATTTACATGTTTTTTAGTTGAATTCTAATGAATTATTGAATATAAATTAGAATAAATTGGATAGAGTATGGGTTTAAATAGGAAATATATTAGTGTTAGAATTTAATTAGGATTTTATTATTTAAAGCATATTTTTAAGGATTTTTTGTTTGATATTAATTAATTTTCCTTTTTGTAGTTAAGTTTAAAGAGGAAGTCCAAAAGGAATATGGAGTAGAGTTGACATGGCATGCGTCATGGCTTGCCCAAGCCATGTCGAACAAGGAATTGAGTTGAAGGGAAGTGACACGCTTTCTCCAAGTCGTGAGCAAAGCTGTGAGGTTATTTGCAAGGCTAGAAGGAAAGGAAATATTTCAACACAACATGTGGGAAGGCATGATCCAAGTGTGCATGGTCTAAGCATCGTGACACAATATGCGTCATGGCTTGTCTAAGCCATGACTAAAATTGAAATAAGTAAAATAAGGTTGCATGCCTTATTGAAGCCGTGAGTTAAGCCATGTCGAAATAGAAGTAGTTT
>CATIWM010512970.1:0-23590 GCA_949671775.1 Mallotus repandus
ATTTATGTTATCTGTTTTTATGTTCATTTAGTATATTTTGTAGTGATACTATGTTTTCGTTATTGTCATGAATATTTGTAGGTTGTAGATATTATTTGTGTAGTTTTTTAAAGTTGTAAGAGTTTGTTTAGTTGTTTGACATTGGTTTTATTTTTAATGAAATTATATATTTTCTGTTTTTATGTTGTTCTTATTTATTGATGTATATTAATTTATTTTATAAGCAAGGCATAATATACAAATAATATTCTTTTTTATAATATGTTTGAGTTGTTGTCCTTTTACTTTCATTATTTTACTTTTTTTATTACAATTTTTTTTAATTTTAGTTTGTTAAAGACACAGAGTTAATTTTATTTCATGGTAATAAGTTTTTAGAATTTTTTTTTTCTTTTGATGATATGTCTGCGATGGTGTATATACTAATAATATTCGGAATAGATATGAAGATTATTCAAAATTTAATATCTGTGAAAGTATAATTGAATACCTGTTTTGGATTTTTAACAAATCATATGTGAATTTGATACATGTTTGGTAGATAAAACACACTATATATCAATTTTATACTTCTATCTATTTTTCAGTAAACTATCTTAATTTGCATTTGAAACAAACTATCTATGGTAATTAAAAAATTTCAATTGAAGTATGTAATGTTGGAAAAACTGAACAGAGTATAAATTTGAAAAAATAAAAAATTTATTGTAAATCTCATGTGTTTTGTGGTTTGTATTTGCAAGTCTTCTTGTTATGTCCATAGTAGCCACATGTTCCGCATTTGTGTTCACTTTTATTTTCCCATGCAGCTTTATGTCTTCTTTTCTTCGGTCTTCCTAGTTGAATTTTGGTTCTCAGAGGTAGCACAAGCATGTCTGTTACTTGAGTTGGCACATTCCACGTGCTTCTTATAGGCAGCGGGTATACTGTTTCTTCATACGTTGCTATCATCGTTGTTTTGCTGTAGTATTGTGAGCAGTAGTTGTATGGCTCTTAGTTTAGCTCTCTCAATACCGCCAATGCATGTTCACATGGTATTTGGTCAAGTTGGAACTTGTTGCATGTGCATGTTTGCTCTTTCAAATGTACTATGTTTGTTTTTTCATTAATACAGACACTGTACAATTGATCATTTGCTTTTTGCACCTAAAATTATTAAAATGTTATATTATTGCATTTTTCTATATTGTATACTTATCAAAAACTAATAAGATTCTTATTATATACTATTTTATGAAACTTAAAGATATAAAAGTGCATGTATTATAGAAGAACAGAATAATAGTTTTGCCAAACAACAAGATTAAATAGTTGATGCAGTAGAACAATAACAACAATTCAATATATACACAACAATAGTAATTTTAGAATCAAATTATAATATGCTATGTATTTGATTTATAAATATAAAGTAATGATTTTGAGTATATAAGAAGGTTTTGAGTTTTTACCTTGAGTTTTTGGGATTTGATGTAATTTTCATTGAGTATGTCCTCAGCTTTCCTTGTAAGCTTCGTGAAAGTCTCTCTTACGATATTTTGGTTTGTTATATTCCATTCTTGTACCAAACTTCGCAAATATTCTAAGAGAGTTGTGATTTGAAGCTCTCTTATAGATTTTAATTGCTGCATTCATGGATTGTGCGACATTCATAGTCATCGTTCGATACCTGTTGTTAGTGGAATGTACTTTTGTTCACTTTTTGAATTCAATTTCTTCAAGGTAGTTGTGGACACGTATGTCTAGGTTCTTTATTTCTTCCATGTTGCTTTGGAACTCTTGTAATGTGTAAGATTTCACAGCTGCATAGAAGAATTCCTTGATCTGTGTTGCATTCTTCTTGAACCTTATCTTCAAGTTGTTAAGTATGTGGAATGTGCAAAACATGTGTGAAGCTTCAAGATAGAAATTTTTCACAGCTGATGTTATGCTTTCGTGTCCGTCTAATATGATGCACAGTTTTTCTCTCACTTCTAGTGTTATTCATAGTTGTTCAAAAAATCACTTCCATGAATCGTCATTCTCTAAATCAACAATGCAGAAGGCAAGTGGAAAAATTTTACCTTGCGCGTCTTGTGTTGAAGCTATCAAAAGGGTTCCTCAGTATTTTGATTTGAGAAACATTCCGTAGATAATGACAATAGGAATGCAGTGCTGCTAACCACTTATACTTGCTTTGAGCGCCATGAAAACATAGAGAAATGTGTTGTCTTCTCTTGTTTTTAGTTGCACAACTGAGTCTGGGTTGGTTTCTTGTATCATATACAAGAAATTTGGCAGAATAATATATGATTCTTTAGGATTTCCTCGTATACTTTCAAGGGCTGCTTCCTTCGATTTGTATGCCTTTATGTAATTTATTGAAATTCTGAATTCCTCCTTTATGTCCCTTATTATGTTAGTTGGTGTGTACACAATCTTGGTGCTTGTGTATTTGGACTTGATGTGTTGGGCAACAAGTTGAGTATCAGCTTGGTGATGGTTTACGTGTCTGAGTTCCAGGCTACATGTGTGGGTGTCTATAAATTTTCTGATTTTGAAGATATTTGAACTTCTATAGGTTGAAGCATTCAATGTCCACTTGCAATTGTCATCCCAGCATCTTAAATAGAACTTCAAAGAGCAAGACTTGATGATTCTATATTGAAACTTGTTTGAGAGTGCATAAAAGATTAGGGCTCTCCTTAATGTCTCCTTGTCCTTAAATAGTTGCCCAACTTTCAATTCTTTTGAATTTGTGCTGGTTGCTATAACAAGTGGAGAAAGCGAACTTTGTATTTTATCTTCTTTTTGTGTGCTCTCTTCTATAATGCTTTTTCCCAAGTCTTTTGCATATAGGACAATATCTGAACTTTTTGGTGTTGTTCTTATGTCTATTGACTGATTTTATGATGCAGCTGTTGTTGGTGGTGTTTCTTGGAAAATATTATTGTAATTTTCTTTTTGTTGCAGTGAGATGCATAAAGGGTATTTTGTGCATTTAGGTTCTTTATTCTTCAACTGTATATAGAACAACAAACTGGAATCATCTTCAATTTTCAAAGTCAAATACTCTTCCTTGACTTTATATGAGATTTGAATCTCTTTTTCGTCTTCTTCAAATTTAAGATGTTCTGAAATGGCTGTGATTAGCTTTTTGTAGTTGCATTCCTTTCGAATTTGTGTGCCAATTACCTTGAAATTTTTGTATTGTAAGTCATCATCCCAGTGTCCTTAATAATATATGAACACTAGAAGTTTTTCCATTTGCTGCAAGTACAAAGAATTGAATAAGAAAGCAAAATATACTTTTCAGATACTAATTTTTACAAATTACATATATTAAAACTTAGCAGATTCCAATAATATTGTTATTATATACTAGTTTTTAAAATAAGTTTCACAGAAAGACATAAGAAAAAAATAATATACTCATAATATTCTTAATTCTTTTTAACACATTCTCAATAGCTTTAGAGTAGTATATTTTACAATATCTTATTTGAAACGAATAATATACTTTTAATATACTATTTTTTACATAATAGATAAAGAATTAAGGCATTGAGTAAAGATTTTGTTAAAAGTAAATTGAAATGTAAATAAGATGCAGAGTTTTGTAATTGATATCGATAATATACTTTTAATATACAAAATTAAGAAATAATTGTTTATTTTTTTAAAAAAATTCAAAAAACAAAATCTTGTTTGCATGTTGTTTGGAATTTAATATTTGATAATATAAATATCAATGAATCTCAGTTTCATGAAAATTTGAATAATGTACCTGTGGATTTTTTATTTTTGCTCTTTTTGCTTCACCTGTTGATGTTGGACGCTTTGTGCTTTAATGTATGTTGCTTGAATGGTTTTGAACCAGATCTGGATGTAATTGTTGTTTGGTTTTCATTTTTTGTTTGGAATCGAATTTGTGTTTTGGCTTTTGGTAGAGTTTTGAAGAGTTTTTTAGGAGTTTTTTGTTTGTGAAGAAGGATTTAAATCAAAAAGTTAGAAGAACTTGATTTTTGAAATCGAGATTGAGCTAAAAGATGATGGAAGCTTGGTTTCGCAGCTGAAAGACAACATTTTTTTGGAGGTTTGAGGAGTTTGTTAAGCTTAAAGAAGGAGACGGAAAGAGATGATAGCAAAGCTAAGGGAGAACGTTTAAATAGAACACACATGTAATTATTTAAAAAGATAAGGCACTCAGTGTTATTTTTGGAAAACATAGGACATTTGATGTTAATAGTAGATGTTTTTTAGGCATTTATATAAAAATCCCTTAATTCTCTTCTTTATTATATAGTTTCCAATTTCGATAAATAACATAGTCAATCAATATAATTCTCTCTTTTATTATATCATTTAATCAAAATAATATAGTTTCCAATTTTGATTAATTTTAATAAAGTAACTACCAACAACTATTAGAATCAATTGGAAAGAACTGCTCTTACTTAATCCATACTTTGAATTTAAGCTGTGGTGAAATTAATTTTTGAAAGATTTTTACTGTTTTTATTATTTTATTTGAGTAGTTAAAATTTAATGAGTTCTAAATGTAAAATATTTAGTAACTAATAAAAATTTTTATTCTTTTTTGAACTGAAAAATATTTTTATTAATTGTATAACTTTTTTTTTCTCATCATATGTCCAAAACTTATGAAGCAGAATAAGGCAATATTAATTGAATTGCATATTGCAAGATTAATTAATATTGGATCATTATTTGAATAAATTTTTTGAAATTGCAGGAATCAATTATGTTCTTACACATAGGAATAATGTATGTACAAGCAAATATTAGAGATATCTTTGTCCTTTGGACCACCAGGTTTTTAGACTTCAGTGTCAGGCCATTCTCATACATTATCATTATTAATCCAGGACCACTCTATAAGTATTCATTATTCCTAATTCATTATAATTTTCTACCATTAACCCCAAGTTCTTATGCATTGATTCATAAAATTAGGACTCTGGTAACCTTAAATTATCTTTTGACAGTTGCAATTTATGAAATAATTTGTTTTAATTTTTTTTTTGTAAATTATTAGTGATTTTCTATTGGTTAAGTTAATTACTTTTATATATTAACCATCAAATTGCTTGATTAATAAAAATTTTGGCCTAGAATTTGTGAATCTGCATATCTTCAAATTAATATATATTTCATTTGACTATTTTAAAATACAAATAAAACAAAGTAATTCAAGCATACTAATTAAGTAGCTGTAATAAAATATATATTATAAATCAATTATTATGTAATTTTTTAAAATAAAAACTAACTCCTTTTAATTTTAATTCTAAACTCTTTTATAAAATTATCAAATAATAAAATTTTGTTTAATAATTTTAAGGTGCAACATATATATATATATACACTAGTAAACAACCACGTGCTTTGCACGTGAACAAATTTTTTTTTAAACTCGTTATAATAAATAAATTATTAAACAGATACTTTGATGCTATTATTATTATTATTTAAATAAAAGTTTAAAAATAATAAGTATTTATTTATATAACAATTTGATATTAACTTAATATAGTTATAATTCATTGAAATTGGATAAATCTTCTATTTAAATAATTATATGATACTCCTTCAATATTTTTTATAATTAATATTTTTTTTTTCAACTCTAGAACTAATTTTATATAAAAAATATTATGGCTATAATTAATTATAAGACAATTAAAAAAATCATTGGTTATTTTTAATAAAAATTTAAAAATAATAATTTAGTAAGTAAAAATATATATAATAAACAAAACTACAACTAAAATTTTAATTAATTAATTTTTTATTAGAGATAAGATAGAAATTAACCTAATTATAATAGAAAATATACTTTCAATCAAATTAAAATTATATTTTAATTAATTTAATTTTTGTTAGAAATAAAATAGTAGTTAATCTAATTCAAAATTTGAAATTACAAAATTACAAAAACGTATTCACTCATTGTTACATAGAAATTAGATAATTTAGTCATTTACTAATAAAAATTAAATTAAATAAATTAAACTGTAATTCTAATTTAATGAAAAATATATTTCCTATTCAAATTAGGCTAGCTTCTATTTTATCTCTAACAAAAATCAAATTAATAAAAATGTAATTCAAATTTAATTGAAAATATGTTTCCTACTTTAATTAGGTTAACTTCTATTTTATCTATAATTAAATTAAATTAAATTAAATTTTAGTAGTATTTTGTTAAAAATATATATATTTTTTCCTATTTTAATTAGGTCTACTTATATTTTACCTATAATATAAATCAAATTAGATAAGATAATTTTATAAGTCTTACTAAATTAAATTTAATAAGTAAATAATTAAAATAAGAATTAATAAATTCTATAAAATAATTAATTATGAAAATATTAACGTCAAAATATTGAAAGATTATTGTGTTTAAATAGAAAATGGAAAATCCATAAAGGATATAATAAATTACTATATTAGAACTTTATTAAGTTTGTAAATTATATTCATTTCAAAAAAATTGTAAAATTATATTATTTTTTAAATAAAAATATTGAAAGAGTGTTGTATAATTCTTAAAATAGAAAATTTATCAAAATTTTAGTAAATCACTTTGTGATAATGTAACACTATCAAGATTGAAAAATTAGATTGACATAATATTAATTAAATTTAATAAGTAAATTAACATTAAAATTAATAAATTTTATAAAATAATTACTTATGAAAAATATTAAAATTAAAATATTGAAAGATTGTTATGTTTAAATAGAAAATTCATAAAGGATATAATAAATTACTATATTATAACTCTATCAATTTTGTAAAATTATATTATTATTTAAATAAAAATATTGAAAAAGTGTTGTGTAATTGTTCAAATAGAAGATTTATTAAAATTTTAACATAATATAACACTATTAAGATTGAAAAATTAGATTGACATATACATAAGATAATACTTTTATTATTTTAAAAAAATTATTAAATTAAAGTTTACTAAGTAATTAATTAAAATTAAATTAATTAAAAAAATTTATTTAGTTTATATTTGTAATCATATTTTTAAAAATAAAGCATATAATTTGTTTAACAATATTATTTATATAAGAAAAGTAGCATAATTATCATTTTTTGATACTTTTATTTTTAATAAAAAATAGTTAAAATTAAATTAATTGATCTTTATTATTTATTTATTAGTTGAAATTAAAAATTACATTAAATTACTTTTTGAGTGAATAAAAGTATTAATATTAAAGATATTGAAGAAATAAAGTATCACAATTTAAATAAAATTTTTATTAAAGTTGTAATTAATTATAAGTTTAATGAGACTGTAATATTAAATTGTTATATAAATAAAACATAAAGTTTTATTATTTTTAAAATTTTTTATTAAAAAATAACTAATAATTTTTTTATTATCTTATGATTGATTATGCCCACAATATTTTTTATATAAAATTAGTTCTAGAGTTAAAAAAAATATTAATTATAAAAAATATTGGAGTATCATATAATTATTTAAAGAAAATATTTATTAAAATTTTAATGAATTATAACTTTATTAATTTAATATCAAATTGTTATATAAATAAGTAGGTATTATTTATAAACTTCATAATAATAATAATAATATCAAAGTACCTATTTAATAATTTATTTATTATTATAAGTGTAAAAAAATTTTTACTCACGCACGCGACTTTTTGCTAGTATATATATAGATTTGAGGGAGATAGTCTCTCTATGGTTAAAGTCATTACGGTGGTGCAGCTTTGCTACTATGTTTTGATGTGCTTATTGATACAACAATAGAGGCTCATTCATCTAGCCCATACTACTGTACTCAATAGCTTCACAACCTAACTTTTTCACTGCTTCATCCTCCTAGTCAACACCATCACAGCCACCATATTCATCACCTTCCTAGTCTGGTTACTGCCCCTAATCCCAACTTCCAACAACACAACCATCTCCGTTATGGTTGGAAACCTTTTTCAGTTAAGTTATGGTGATAACACTATAGCATTCAACATAGCTTTATTCAATAATGGCCTTAAAAATGGAGCATGTTCTGAAATTGATGGTGTAAAAGATCCTCCCAACAATACTAGAAGAAGGTGCAAATCTCTCTGTCTTTTTTCCAATCTTGTCATGACAATGTTCCTAGAGATTGCAATGTCCCGAATTAGCTTTGTTGTTATCATTTACTATCTTCACAACTTAATGATTAGTGTGCTAGCAATCAAATCAAACATTCATCCATTGGTCTTGGAATTCTCAAAGAGTGCAAAAGCTACTCTTTATGGAGGTTGAATGACTCTGGAACACAAGGTGGTGTCTATGGTGATAGAAATCTACACAGTCAAGACTATGGCTTCAATATCACCAAGTTCAGGCTTCTCAAAGATTGTTGAATATCATATTAGCCTCATCCTTGCTGAAGAGATTGTCCATAAGTGCTCATGAATTAGAGATCTTAGCTTAAGGAATGCAAATAAAAGTTTAAGCTCAGGGTTTGGTAATCCAATTTTCATGATGCTCATTTTGTCTACTTCTGGCCTTCCAAAGGCATATAGTACTCACGTGCTAATAGCAGAGAGTGAAAATTATTCCGTCTCAAGTCCAACAAGAGCAGATTGTAATATTTATAGCAATCATGTCTCCTAGCAATTAAAGGAAAAACCTCTCTAGTTCATTCCTAACTCTCGGGACGTTCTGGTCCAATTTAACTAATAATCTAGAACTCCAACTTTAAGTTCTAGTTATATGGAGATTTTATTCTCTCTTTGTAAAATTCTCATTGTCTATAACTATTTACGGTACTCCAATACTACCATGTAAGGTTGTCGTGTTGATGATGAATAAAATCACAAATGATGGTTGTTAAAAAAATATATATTCTTTTGTGCTTAAAAGTAAGTGTGGTTGTGAACCAATTAGTTTTGGTTTGAAATTAACGGTTCACAGTTTAATAATGGGTGGAACCAAATTAGAACTACTTTTTTCCTCTGTTATTGGTCGACCTTGAGCCAAATAGATGTAGTGAAATTTTCTTTTTTTTTTAAATTTTATGGTATGAAATTGGAATCGGCAGTTCTAATTCACGGTTCTAGATTCAAACCGGCTTATAAAATAATAATAATGATAATAATAATAATAATAATAAAATTAACATTAGCATGAAATTCTCCAAAAAGAAAGGCTATATATGTCATTTCAATATGGAATCCCAACTTTCACCTGTATAGCGTAGGTGTAGCCATACCAAACACGTGTTCTCCATTCTCTCTTTTCAAAAGAAAAAAAAAAAAAAAACAAGGGCCGGCATAAGCTCCTCTATCACCGCGGCGACAATGGCTACGCAGTCAGTTTTGTCACTCTCTCCGGCGATCAAGCCGTCAGCTAACTCTTTTCCGATCAAAATGGCATCAACTTCTCTTCCACTTCTGCCCTCTCGCTCCTACTTCCTCACAGTCTCTTTCCCTCGCCTCTCAACTAACCTCAAATTCAATCACTCCAAAATCACCTCAATCCGCTGCGGTAATTATCTCTATCTCTATTTTTTACTCTAAAACAGTGATTTCACGCACAATTCTAACTAAAAGTGTTGATTTTTTCTTGTTACAGCTTTGTCGCCGGAGCTGAAAACGACGCTGGATAAAGTGGTGACATCGCAGAAAGTTATTTTGTTCATGAAAGGAACAAAGGAATTTCCACAGTGTGGATTTTCGAACACGGTAGTGCAGATTTTGAATTCGTTGAATGTGCCATATGAAACCATTAACATACTGGAAAATGAAGTGCTTCGCCAAGGATTAAAGGAGTATTCTAGTTGGCCTACTTTTCCTCAACTTTACGTTGATGGTGAATTTTTCGGCGGTTGTGATATCACTATTGGTGAGTTTTAAGTTTTGATCTTAATTAGATGATGGAAACATTTTTACTGCTATTTGTGATTTTGCTCTGGAAGGATTATTATTAAGCTGTGTTAGATTTAGGTAACATTAGTGTAGTATGATGATTTAGTAATGATTATTAAATGGGACTTTCTGGAAGCTAATCACTGACAAGGAGTTGTTTTGGTTCTGATGATTGTTTTCATGTGTTTCTGGTTATGAAGAATTCCTGATGATCTTCCCAATTTGGAAGCTTTGAGTATCATGAATTAGTGATTTAGTGTTTCTGTGGGTGTTTTTGTTGAATTTGAATTTTGAAGGTGTACTTTTGTAACTCTCCCAATGTTGAGGATATGATGTTAGAGAATTAGTTAATCCATCTGAGGTTATTGCACTTGGTCAGTGACAGTGAGAATGAAGATTAGGGAATTAGACTATCTCAGAAGGATCTCTGTATGTGTGATCAATATGTATGTGTGCATGAGAGAGAGTGTGTGCAAGTAATGCCCTTCATGCCTTGAATTTTCCTGTGAGTTATACCAAAAATGTGGAATAGGATCTCAATTACCTGTAAGTTGTGGAGAGCACTTTTAGCTTTAGCATTAAGGTTCATGAAGAATGTGGAGTCAATTTGGGGTTGGGACTTTATATGTTGTGGACTTTGCTGGTTCATTCTTAATCCTATGAGATGTTAGAGCTCATCAACTAGCGTGTATATTAATGTCTCTTTATGTATATGCGGGGTTTTAATGACCTAACTGGTGGTTTATTATAAGATTCTACAAGATAAATGCTTTCCGTACATCAGAGCTTGGAATATTTTTGAAGTTAAGTTGGTTGTGAGAAATTTTCATATTTCTTTGCCTTTTTAACTCTCATGACTATTAATTTGATAAACAAAAGTCAAAATTTTCAGCTGGAAGAGCTTTTTCACCCTTTTCATTTATCTAGAGGCTAAGAAGGTTTGCCTCTTCTTAAGAATGTTAATCTTGATCTTATCTGAGGAGCTCTTCAAGTTTGAAGCATGTCATTGCAATACAAAGTCATGGCATGTCATGTGAATAAAACTAAGATGGAGTGATGGACCTAACATGGATTCTCTGAGACTGTTGTATCAATACCTAGGGATGGGGAGCAAGACACTGTAGTTGCATTTGACCTTATTTTTTGTATCTCCTAAGTTTAGAAGGTTCTTTAGTAGCATACAAAAAGTTGTTACTATAATCTGGTGCTTTTTTACTTGCTAAATTTCTTGATAGTTCATACTGGAACAATATTTTATGCTTACTCAGTCCGAGCATGCAGAGTGTGCACTACAACTATTCATCTTTACTGCATAAGTTGTTTGTATTCTAAGTTAAATTCATTTGATTTGCAGAGGCATACAAGAGCGGGGAGTTGCAGGAGTTATTGGAGAAAGCCATGTGCTCATGAATGTAATAGTTGTGGAAGGTTGTCACTTGTTCTGCTCATACATTTTTCACTTGCTTGATGGAATTGGTTGTGATGGAAACATTTGTTGTATATCAACTAAGACCTGTTCATATAGACAGTATCAATGAAATATTTGCCATATTGTTACATTAGTTGGAATTTACATTTGTGGCAGTACAACTCTAGCAGTAGTCTGGCTGCAGTTTACCCTCAAATTGCCAAAACAAATAACCCTGAAGTTGTTAGATGGAACTGTAGCCAAAGGCTCTTGAAATTGCATTTCAACGGATGAGAATGGAACAGATAATTCAGATAATTATTGGTTACCTGTCTTTATGAGAATTGAACCTCATTTTTATATTTAAGCATCATCATTTTCCTTGCATTGGGATGATATTTTCTACATAATTTCTTTCTTGGCTTGACTATTTGGGATAGTACAGAGGATACATGCGCAGTGAGCATAGTTTTTGAACTGTTGGATGAGTTGAGAGAAAAGAACTATGTCTATGGAACGGATTCACTGGTTGTCATGCGTCCAACATTTAATCAAATATCTAAACAGCATAAAGATGGATTTGGTTTTAGGCAAGAATCAAGAACTGAAAACGCATCAGGTGGTGATATGATTAAGAAGATGGATTTAGTCCATTATAGCCATGACTAACCAAGCATCTCACGGAGGACAATACTAATTCAAGTTTGTTTTCATGCAATTTTGTGTGTGATAAATTCAACTGTTGACTGCTCGAGGAGTCTATAGATTACTTCATCAGGGCCAAATGAAGAAAATTGCAATATTGCAATATTTTGTAGTAGGTAGACTCAAACTTGAGGGCGAACGTGAGTTTGATTTAAGCAGATTATAAACTAATTTTTACCTAGACTGTTTTTTTTTTTTTGTTAATAGGGAGGTTATATGAGTATAACTTAAGTATCAACGGATTGCATAACAACGGATAATCCTCATTTTTTAAATTAACAACAATAAAATTCGAACATTGCATCTCATAATGCTCTTGAAAAAGAGTTACCACTTGAAAACTCTCTCACCGACACCTAGACAGGATTTTAATTTGTTACATGCATGTATAGGTGGTTTAGGTAACGATTTCCTAATTTATGGGAAAATTAGGGAAGAAATTCCCAATTTATTGGTGAATTCATACAAGTAACTTCTATTATGGCCTTATTCAGCAAAAGTACATTGTGCCTTTTTCTTTTTCCTTTTAGTTGAGCATTTTCAATTCATGGAAGTGAAAAGGAGATGTGACCAGCTGAGAACAAAAAATTATAACAAGGCATGAAGAGAAATTACACTTTTTCCATATATATAAATGAACAAACTTAGAATAGCAGCTTGTGTTTGCTTACACCAGCATTGCATTTATGTTCAGTACATATCCATATATTCATATGTTAACATCCTGCATATATTGTAGGTTCCAGCATCAGTTGTAGCCATTAGCTTCCGAGTTTAAAATAAATAAGACGAGGGATGTATCTGTCCATCTGTCCTCCTCTAACTTGCATGTTTAGTTTTGAAAACCAGCTGCCAATTTTTCTCTCAAAATTTTCCTCAGGATTTTTCCTGATGGTGCCTTTGGAATGGCTTCTATGAAGAATACACGGTTTAGTCTTTTGTAAAACACCACCTGCATCATCATCATCATCATGTAGCAAGTAAGCATTTAGCAAAAAATTTCAAGGAAGAGAAAGTAAATTGCTATTGGATTAGTAGCTCAATAATCGAGTGTTTATCTCGTCATAAGCATTTTATTTACCTGTTTTGAAATGTACTGCTTAATTTCATCCTCGGTGATATTTGACTTGTCAGATTTGACTACAAATGCAACTGGGACTTCACCAGCACTCTCATCTTTCATTCTGAAATTTGAAAAGGAAAAGACATTAACCATGTTAAGTTCTCCATCTTGAAATGTACGTGTGTATATAGCTAGAAAAATGCTACATACGATTTCAGGATTAAGGGTAATTTTGCACTTACGCAACAACGGCAGCATCAGAAATGTCAGGATGGGCTAGTAACATGGCTTCAAGTTCAGCAGGGGCAACCTGATACCCTTTGTACTTGATCAATTCCTTTAATCTATCAACAATGAAAAGCTCATTATCATCATCAATGTAGCCAATGTCGCCTGTGTGTAACCATCCTTGTTTGTCTATGGTTGCGGCTGTGGCCTCCGGATCATTAAGATATCCTGAAACATAGAAAAGAGTCCTCTCCATGTTAGTTCATTTCATTTTTTTTTTTAATTCTCCAACTTTTGTCTTTTTTCTTTTTTCATTTGCTTGACCATTCTAGTGCATAAAAGTCATTGTATAGTTGTATGAAAATAGAGGCAGATGAGTCTTGAAGCAAGTTGAAGGCAAGATTGTTTTGGTTATTAACATTAGTCACTTTCCAAGTTAGGTGGGACTCAAATCCTACACTCAATTTATTGTTGGTGTTGTTGCACCTTAATTTGCCAATTTCAGAAAAGCGAAAAAAAAAATTCATCTGATTTTGGAAAATTTTGATGCTTTTCTGAAAATAGGAACATGTGATGTGAGAGTAAATTTTTACCTACTTCAACAAATTTGGAAAAAAACATTAGACCTATCAAAATAAAAAAAAAAAATGTATTAATATGTGTTGGTTTAAATGGTAAGAAATTTAAATTTCTTAAATTTTCAATTTGATCTTTGTGTACGGAAAAAAGGCATTTTACAAGGTATATCCAAGTAAATCCGAATCAAAATCTTGACAAAAACTAAAAAATAATAAAAATATACCATATCAAGTGAAATAAATAAAAAATAAATGGTTGACAAATGAATGCACTATTGGAGTTGGAGATGAATACCTTTCATGATTTGATCTCCTCTAATGCAAATCTCTCCAGGCTGGTTTCTTGGCAAAGAGTCACCAGTTTCAGGGTCAACAATCTTCATCTCTGCATTCCTCACTACGGTACCACAAGCCCCTGGTTTAATATCAAACGGCTCCTTTGCAAATGCCAAGCACATGGCTAGCACTGGCCCTGCCTCTGTCATTCCATATCCCTGTACATACAGATAATAGAAACCCATACTTGAGGTCCCATCTCCAAGAAAACTCAAAAAGAGAGTATCTAAAAGCAATAGTTGAGATGATTCAATACTGACTATACATTATTCTATACTCATATGTACTCTTATTTAATTGCTAGTTCTTTAATTTTCTCCTCATAAATAATTTGATGAACCCCATGGCAATGTAACTGATTCCTATCCAATCGTTTGTGATTACTGCAGCACATTTAGTGGAGAGAAAAGGACACATAAGGTGAGTTGGGCCACCAAAACAAACCAAGCTTACTTTTCAATTTTTATTGATAAGTTGTGGATATCCACTCATCCATTTGTTTATTAATAATTTGGAAAGGTGCTCATTGTCCATGATTAAAACTCTCTCCCTCACATAAATTATTGTTGGGTATTAGCGTTAGGCTTATTATGGTACCTAATCTTGATCTGCACCTAAAAAATCTTTCCATTTAAATGCTTCACTCAACTTTAAAGATGGCCAATATATAGGGAAGGCGATCACAAATAGGTGGAAATTTCATTTAGAAGGTTTTTACTTGGACATATTGGGCAGTCAACTAGCTGTTTATGGTTCATAAAAAAATTATTGGAATAACTATCTACAGTTATCTACAGTCGTAATATATGTAATCACATTAATTATTAAAATTCTTGTGATACTATATAAATAAAACCGGATTAATTAGAATTAATAAACTCTAAATAGTGATGATTTATGTAAAAAAAATACTTTAGGCTAATGCAATAATTAACACCAAAGAAAATGGAGGTAATTAGTTATATAGAAATACCTGGCCAAGAGTTGCATTAGGAAACTTTGCTCTTACAGTATCTTCAAGCTCCTTGCCCAGAGGTGCTGCTCCAGACTTCAACATTCTTATAGATGATAAATCATACTTATCTGTTTCAGGTGACTTAGCAATGGCCAAAACAATTGGTGGAACAATTGGAGCAACAGTCACCTTGTATCTTTCTATCAATTGCAACAGCAGATTGATATCAAATTTTGGCATGATCAAAATGGCAGCCCCAACTCTCAACCCACAAAGCATTATTGAATTCAATGCGTAGATATGGAACATTGGCAGCACACATAGTATCACATCCTCGCTTTGAAAATACAAGTTTGGATTCTCTCCATCAACCTGTTGAGCAACGCTAGTGACCAATCCTTTATGTGTCAACATCACCCCTTTTGGCAACCCTGTTGTCCCTGAAGAATATGGAAGAGCAACCACATCTTCAGGGGCAATATCAACCTCCGGCAAGTCTTTCTCATCAGCCTGTGTGAGCTCAGAGAAATGCAAGCAACCTTCAGGAGCTGAGTCGATACAAACAATTTTAATACCATGGTCATTAGCCAACTCCTTCACTTTATCTGCATAAGCAGCCTGTGTTATTATGAGCTTGGTATTCGATGCCTTAGCTTGCTTAGCTATCTCTGCAGGAGTAAACAAAGGGTTGGCAGCCGTAGCAATGGCGCCGCGATAAGAAGCACCAAGAAACGCAAGAACAAACTGGGGAGAGTTGTGCAATAAAAGCATAATAACTTCGCCTTGTTCAATACCAAGCTTATTAAGCCCAGAGGCAACTCTGCGCGAGGTGACCTCAACTTCAGCATAAGTTAGAATCTCGCCCGTGGCGCCATTGATCAAACAAGGCCTAGAAGAATAGTACGAAATGTTTTCAAAGATGTAAGAATGCAATGGAAGATTCTTTGGGATGAAGATGTCAGGAAGCTTAGAGCGAAAGATGATATCTTCCTGTTGCTTTACTTGATTATGGTTCTCCATTACTGCGTTCTTGAAAGCTGCACAGAAGCTAGAGATGATGCTAAAGGAAAATGAAAGGCTTAGCTGAGGGACTCTGTATTGAAGAAATGAGCTCCCCCTGAGAAATGGAGAAGAAAATGGTGGTGCTGATATAGGAAGGATGTTGAAGAATGAAGATGGTTGGTGAAAGGATAGAATGGGAATTATGGTAAGTATGGGAGGGTAAAAATGGAAAAAGGAAGGTGGTGGGGTTTGGTGTGTGGGGAAGAATGAAGATTCATTGTGGAGTTGGGTTGGTGAGGAGGGTAAGGGATGGAGGTGTGGGGTCCATAAGTTTGGTGTGTGAAAGATGGGATCAAGTTGACTTGAGAACCAAAAAAATTTGAGGACATGACTGTTTATTTATTGACATCATGCTCAAATATATAATAAAAATGTAACCAACAATTCTTGGTGTAAATACTACTTTCGATTAAAAGGTATTATCTGTTTAAATTATAATATATATAGTCATAATAAATTAATTTTTTATTATTTTAAAATTATAACTGCACTTAACTGAATTAATAGAAGTTCAGTAAATTTTGAATATTAAGAGTTTAATTATAAAGATATTAACTAGTATACGTAATTTAATTATTTTTAACATATAAATATGATAAAAAATAATTTAAATTGATTAGTTAACAAAATAAAAATTATCATTTTTAAATATAATTATAAATGGATTACATAATATTTTAAAAAATACAAACTCAATTTCTGTTACTTTAAATATTATTTATTTTCACAAATAATAGATTTTCAACAATATTGAAAGATGATGATGCAAGAAAATAAACTCAAAATTTTCATAATTCTTATAAATAAGAATATTAACTAAGGGTAATTTTAAGAATATAATCTTTACATCAACGTAACATATTTGAGAAAAAAGTATATTAATTACAAAGACTAATTTCAAAATTAAATCGTAATTAAATTTATTTGAAATAAGTTGTAAGGTTATTTAATTTCTAATATATTTGTCATTTTATGTTACCTACTACTAATGTATGATATATCATTATGTTTTTAGACAAGATTTGTCAGCTATTTGGACCGCTGCCCTACACCTACTACTACACCTTATCAAAAACTGCCGTCTTCTATTGTAAATATATCATATTTACGTTGTAATTGAAATTTATAAATTTTTTTCTTTGTATAATCATAGCCCTACTCAACTAATGCAACCATACTTAAGAAAAAATTATAAAAAGTGAAAGCAACATCCATTTCATTTGTTTGCACAAAATAATTTCTCGGTAAAATATTTTAATATTTATTTTTATTTTTATAAATAAAATTAAAATAAATATATTAATTTTTATTTAATTATAATCATTATTATCTATTAAAGTATTTAACAGTTACAACTAAATAAAATTTTATTTAACGGTGTAATTTTACTTATATAAAGATTAAAAATTTTATGTTTTAAATCTCAATAAAATACTATTGTGTAAAATAAAATAAAATTAATAATTCTAAATAATTATTTGATATTAGTTATCACAAAAGTTGAAAAGTTAGTTGATATTTATTCAAATTTAATAACTGCAGATATTATTTAATTTTTTAAAAAGTGTGTAACTTTTCATGATTGTAAAAAAAAATTTTAAGAAAAAGTTAATTTTTAAAATACTTTAATTTTCTTTAGTTATAAAAATATTGTTGACTGATTAATCTTTCAAGGCAATTTAAACGTTATTCCAATTTAATTTAAAGTATCAAAATACAATAACAAAAAAGGACATGAAAAGTTAGAGTGGGACGATGACGGCATTCTTGGTAAGGTTTTATTTATTTAGGAAATTGATGTGTGGTAGCAATAATGTTATGGTTGTAGTTGGTGTGTGGGACTGGATGATTGATCTCTTTTTATTTTCTGGATAAAAATAATTAAATTCATCAAACATTAAGTAGGGAAATAATAAAAAATTGTTATTATTAGGACCAATATAAAATGGTATTTTATATTAGGATGAATCCATTTACGTGATGTTTAACTTTCAATAAGTAATAGTTATCTCTCTCTTCACTAAAATTAATAAATTATTATCAGTAAAAAAATAATTAAGTGATAATATTTCTTTAAAGATATTTCGATGTACAAGATTTAATTTTTTGATTTAGTAAAGGGAAGGTTACCTTTTATTGAATAATTCATTAAAATTTAGATTATATGAGCTCCTCATAATAATAAATAATAATAATAATAATAATAGTTATTATTATTAGAAGACAAAATGATGAAAATTCTAATGCTAAATTTAAGAAAGCAATTGAATTTTTCCCTATTTAACAAAAAAAGAAAAACAATTGAATTCTTTATGAATTTCTCACTGTGATTGAACCAGCAGTGGTTGGTGGAGACTTTCAAAGACACCAATTATGAAAAGATTAAAACAAAAAAGAAAAAAGAAAAATTCAGTTAGATTGGTCAAAAATTTGTATAATTTATGCACTTCTTGTTGAAATGATCCATACAATTTAGATAAAGGTTTTTTTTTTTTTTTTTTCAAAATAATCATTTTTTTTTTATTTCAAGAGCAATACTGTAAAAAAGAAAAAAAACCTGGCTGGATGCCTTATTTATGAACTTGTAAAATTACAACTTATTTTCATGACACACAGAATAAATAATTACATTTTATAATTGAAGATGTATTCGGTGTCTGTGCTTCTCAACTTTTATAGCTGTGTAATAATACAATGCTACAATAATAATTTTTTTTTTCAATTTTTGCTTTGCTTCTTTGAGTTGGTTAAAATGTAATTAATAATTAGTTAACATTGACTTTGTTGTAATTTAAATTAAATATTAAATTGTAATTAGCATTGTGCAAAGCACATCCATGGCAGACCAGCCAATTCAATCCTTTGAATGTTATAAAAATATGCTATATATCTTATATATTTTTCACATGCTACTCATTATTGAGTAAAGTATTTATTTAATTAATTTTTTTTTCTAATTATCAACTTTTATTAAAAAAATTTCCATCTATTTGAAAAAAAAAACACCACAATAAATGAATAAATAATATATTAATTTTTTTAAAATATTGAAAGTTTGGTGTACTAATAAAAAAGTTGCAATATATTAACCAAAGAAGATCTCTAAATGATTAGAAGCCTAAAAAACAAAAATTTTGTCCTATTTAACAAAGCAAAGGAGGCTGGCCAGCCTGCAATTATATATGTTGGTAGCTTTTCCTCATGTTTTCATTGCTACAATAATGCATGTAGTTATTTTCTAACAATTGCCATCCACCTTTGACCATTAAATCTCCATCTAATATTCAACAGGAAGGAGCTTTAGCTTTGAAAATGTTGACTGCAACATCTAATTGCAAATGGGGTTGGAGAGAATTTTTTCAAGAATGAAGCAAAAATATTTAACCAGATTTTAATATTACATTTAATTTATCATTTAAAATTTTCACAATTTTGACTTTAATTATGTTAAAATTCTTTTTATCTTTTTCAAATTTCAGAAATTACTGATGTCCTAATCTATACCCACATCTCATTTTTATTATATTAGTATCTTACATTGCCTGGGTACTAATCAATGTTCGAAAATAAAGAAAATTTTATGAAATCGAAATTAAAATTTTAAATGATAAATTGAATATCTAGAATAATAGTGATCTTATTCAAAACTCATATAATACACATTCAATGCCAGAGTACCCAATTAAACCATGTATAAGAAGACATCTTAATTAAGATAAAAAACTTAACCAAGAACACTTCCTAGAAATATAACAACAATTCAAAAAAGTTTTTGTATTATGCATTTCTTAAAAGAAGAGAGAACAAGCCACTATTGATAGGGTGGTACAACCATTAACTACATAGTAAGTAGAAAATAAAATAAAATTCTAACTAAAATAGTAAAGCCAACTCCTAGGGAAGAGAGAAATATAAAATCCAAAACAATAACAAAATAGGAAGTAAATAAAATAAGTCTCAAGATAATTTAGATTTTTTGGATTGCACCTTTAAGACTTCTGTCTATACGTGCAAGTTGTACGTTAAGACTTCGGTATGTTGATCGTGTTTATATATGAATCAACTAAACGTTCTAGGTCTTCTAAGAACTCCGGGAGTTCTCCTCTAAGAGCTTGCTTAGTTTGGAGATACTCTATACATGAATCGACTAAACGTTCTAGGTCTTCTAAGAACTCCGGAAGTTCTCCTCCAAGAGCTTGCTTGGTTGGAGAAGCTTCCTCTCTCAAGAGCTCTTTTTCACACAATTGAAGCCGCAATGGCATTTCCTTGAGTAATTAGCTTTTTATTCTTTAAATCCTCATCCTTCCCTTCTCTTGCTTCAAGAATGTTTCTGATTTGGTCCTTGTAAAATTGCTCCAGAGATCCCAACTAAAGAAAATTATTTGCTTTCATCAGTCCAATAAATTAAGCATGTCACATGTGGAGATGAATGGTGATAAAACAGCAGATAACCAAAATAAACGAAATGTTAGAAGGCCACAGGGAAGCACAACATACAACAAAAAAAGTAATGCAATGAGTTCTTTTGGGGCATGTACTATGAGATAGGCACTTCAGGACTAACAGCAGACATCCTATGACATTTCATTGTGGTCTGCCAAACATGTCCTTACTTGGCACTTGACATGAAAAATCAGCTTCATTATTTGCAGCATTTTGCGAGAATTACCTCTTCCAGACTCTGCTCATGTTGCTCGTTGGCTTTGCGTCTCAAAATAACCAATTCCTTTGTTGCCTTTTGCAGTTGCTCCTTCAACATATGGTTTGATTCTTCAAGATCTTTTGCCCGTCTTTCCTGCACAACAACTCTGTTCTTCAACCACAAAAGTTGATGATTATCTTCACTCAGTTGCCTGATTCTATTCACAACCATTTCTTGATATGATCTCATCTCATATTTCAGCTGAGGCTTACCTAAGAAATCACAAGAAGAATAAACACTGTCACTATATACATACATATATACATATATGAAGTAAGAGAGTAGTCTAGCAGCCACTTTTCCTCCAATGGTATCTTAGGGTACAGGGTTCGGGCTACCCTGCTGTGAAGTTTATCAATGTTTAGGTTATATGAACAATATATCTTTATGCATGGATTTAATCAGACAGAAATCGATATCTTACTTGAAATCTTGTTGAAGATATCCAGATCTTCTTTGTTTGCCAAGTAACCATAAAGTTGTCGCTCTCTGTCAGGAAGGAAGTAGGCCGGTTGATTATTCCAAGCATTTCTATCTATTCCTTCTGCAATAAAATGCTTATGCAGGCGCTCAGCCTCTAAATAACCTTTTGCTGAGCTCTCAAAAATCAACATGCTCATTCCACAGTGTCCCTTCCAATTATAAGAGTGTTGGGCCTTGACAATGGCATCATATGAGCTGAACAAGTCCAGCAGCTCTTGACTTGTCATGCCAACCCACTGAAATCCACAATTGCATACAGTAAATAGCTGATTTATTAGTAGAACCTCGCATTATACTTCTTGAGACAACTCTAGTACCATAAAACCAACTCTACACCATTACTATTGTTTTAGCATTTTATTGAAAATTGACTAGCTTTTTATTAGTATATCTATTTGTGAATGTGAAAATTGCAATCTCACCTTGTTGTTCTCGTCCTTTTTGTGAATTGTATTGGTAATGACAACCATGGGAGGCCAAACTATCTCATGATCTTTCTTCTCTTCTTTTAGACCTTTCCAAATAATGTGTGGTTCCTCAGCTGAAGTAGCAGAAGTTGCCGCATTACTGTGCAACTTCTCTTCCAACAGTTGTGCAAGCTCTCTATGGAGCCTCACCCTTCTTGATGACCCCTTGGTTTTTGCATGCTGGATCAGTGTCTGCACGCCTAAATACAGTTTTATGGCACCAGCGCCTCCTCGGCATGCTGGGCAGTGCCACTGTCTAGCTGTGTCTTTAATCTCCTCAATGCCTAAATATTGTAATGTTTCAACAAATTTCTTGAACCATTTGCTCTTCTTGCAAATGTCAGAGCTCCTGGGACTTGTTTCTGAATCATAGTCATCGGTATATGGCGATGCATTAGAGTCGGTGTCATCATTACCATCATCATTAGTAGCAGCAGCAGCGAAAGCAGGTGCACTTTTCTTTACATCATCTGCAACATCTTCTTGGCCATTCATGCACGAACTAGAACCAGGGCTCAGTGAAGAAATGTTCTTGAATAAGCTGCCAATTGATTCAAGCCGTGCCTTTCCTCTGCTGAGAGATGATCTAGACTGAGAATTTTGACCACAGCTCAGGGCTGCTCGGACCTTCCTATGCTGCAAAATGAAATCCTCAGGAACATTTCTTGCAGCTGGCCCCTCATGCTTCTTTTCAAGGACCGTTCGCTTGCTGTCATGTTGTGCAGAATTAGCAATTCCACTTTTCACTTCTAGTAGTGATAAGTTTTTGCTGTCATCACTCACAAATCCAGTGAAAGGCTTCCTTTTACCTTGTCCAGAACTTGTCTCCACTTGCAATTCCTTGCTGCTTCGTTATTGTAAATGTTAGTGCGTTGCATTTGTAACAGTGCACAAAGCAGAACAAAACAATGAAGAGTTATCTATTCTGTGTAAGATTTATTTTACACTAACAGCATCAACAACCTATGTTCAAAGTCAAACATTCTTTTTTTTTTTTGGGTTTATTTTTTGCAATTTAGCTCTAAAAATGAACTGACCTGCTGCAAGTAACATCTGGAATCAGGGATTGTTCCCATAAACTGACCACCTCCTCAGAGAGCAAATGCTTAAACATGTTCAGTTTCAGGACACATTCACAGTTTGGAGTAGGACAGGCAACAGTTGTGATTCCACCTTTGATCTTATCCTCCAAATGCTTGCTTATACAGTCCAAGCAAAATGAGTGAACGCATTGTTCCCCATTCTTGATCAGCTGATCATTTGGTTTCTTCTCCATGCAAATTTCGCAGAAACTTAGAGATGATTCTCCTTTAACTTCAACATGAAGTGATGAATCAGAGGGCAATTGACAAGTGAAGAAAGAGGCCTTCAATGCCTCTTGGAACTGCAGTTCTTCTACAAATGCAGCATCTAACAGCAGCTGAACTTGAAACTCTTCATCTTCATGATCATCATTTCCGTTGAAGAAAAATGGAGCATGGGTTTGATCATGTGCCGGAAAAAGAAGATTAAAGGGGGGTGATGCTGTAGCCATGCTTATGGATTGTTCTCAATTATCTCTTAATTTATCTCAGTGGACGGAATTGCATGATCCAACTTATGTATATTTATTGAAGTGACTCTGTAGTAACTTCACTTGGAAGTTGGATTCTGTCTCTGCCACTATGTCTTTTGAGCAACTTCTTGCAAGGTTGA
>CATIWM010513051.1:0-11950 GCA_949671775.1 Mallotus repandus
AGCAATAAAATATTTCCTCTTATTACACTAACATAAAGTCTGAATCAGATCGAGCTAAACGAGAAACAATTTTAGATAATTCTTTAAAGTTTTCATATCATCAAATAACACTTGATTTGAAGCTTCTTATATCAAGATATACAAGAAACATCGAGACTGATTTTAACTCATGAACTCTGTAAACCTAATTCACATAATCAAAATGGCTGCTTTCTGGGGTAACTTTGAAAAATTGCCAGGAGTTATAGAAAAAGAATTTTGAGCTGAAATTTGAATAAGTCTTATATTTATATGTCTGGAAAATTCTTAAAAATTTCACTTCATTCGGACAACTATAGAGGGAGATATGGGTCGCTAAACACAACCAGATCAGTTTACTCTGACAAATTGGGTACTAAAAAATTCAGCTTCATTAGACTATTATATAGGCCAAAACTACAAATTTATAGAGGAATCTTTCAAGTTTCTATATAATCAAATCAAAATTAATTTGACTCTCCTTAACTCACGATATCATCAAATTACAAAGACTAAAAATCAAGGAAAAATGAACCCGAAAACTGCATTTTATAAAACTTAACTTAAATCAACCAAAAACCTTAAAATACTTACCAAATGAATTGCTAGAACCTTCAAGGGTGATGATTAATGGCCTGAAATGGTTTTAAACCTCTTAATTCATCTTGCAAAAATCAGCTCCCTTTAAAGAATGAGCAGCTCTTCCTTATTTTCTTCTTTTTTTTTCTCTTCTTCTCCTTTCTTTCTTTTGGTTCCGCCCCCTCCCCCCCACCTTTTTTTATTCTTTAGCATTTATCGATGCACACTATGGAAGATTCTAGGGTATTTTAAGATAGATTTAAGTGAAAAATGTCTCATTTAGCCCTTAATGAAATGCTAGTATTACTTTTTAACCCTTTAACTTCCAATTGTTCACTTAAGGGCAATTATTGTTTCAATTGAATCCTCATCTCTTGCTAACATTTAAGTTCTTGTCCTTTTCTCCAATTCAACTTCATATCCCTCTTATTCTCAATATTTCACTCATTTTGAGTGTCATCAAAATTCAAAAATTATCGTTCCTTGATCGAGTACGAGCTCCAGACTCTAGCCTAACTATACACAACACTTAATGTATAATCAAGAGTACGGGTGTTACATATATATTTTTGAAAAAAAAAATATCAGTTTTATTTATTAATATAAATAATTTTTCATTAGTTAACCATTAAAGTTAAAATTTTATTTGACATATAGGACTTAATTATAAGAATTTTTTAAGGTAAAATCTAATATAATCCAATTTTAAAAGAAAAGTTTCTATTAGAAACAAAAAAAAATTTAAAATCCAATATTCATTTCGGGTATAGTTGAGGGTCCTATTTGACCCTTTGGCCCTTTTATATTTTGCAAGTGGTTGCTGCGTACATTAAGCTTTAATGTGATAACATTTTAATGAAAAACTTTGTATTAATAGGCAAGAGTATTTGTCACTTTCTTTTAAATCCATGCACAATATCAATAGCATTAAAAATAACAATCAGGAAATAAATATGATCGGTTAATAAAGTCCAAAATGTGGGTGTTGAGATAACAAAATATTACTATCTGAATTTAAGGTTTTTTGTCAATTTATGACAAAAATAATTTTTTTTTATGAATTTATGATGCATCTTAAAAAAATTTCATTTTATGGTGAAATGAACAAAATTATCAATTTCTGGTGATTATTGTAGAGATAATATGTGAATTGACTTTTAACTCGTGATTTTTAACTTTTAACTTGCATGCCATCTCAACAAAAATCATCATAAATTAGTAAAAAAAAATTTTTTCATTCCGCTGCAAAATGAATTTTTTTGTTGAAATACCATAAATTCGTAAAAATTTTAAATTTTTACCAAAACTTGGTAAAATGCCCCTAAATTTAATAACCTGAAAACGAAATCAAACCAACTGGTTGGTCAAGAAATTTCAAAGAAAACAAACACACATCAAGAAAATAAATAACTAGGACAAGAACAATGTTTAAGGCTGAGGATATATAAATATTAATGAACCCTTTACTAAAGCTTCAACTGCCAGGCAGGCTGCAGCGCTTTTTGGACCACGACCTCCATTGTAGGTGGTGGTTAGGACAAGTTCCGGTGATAGTGGACAAGCGTGCAAGGCAATCTCACGCCTGAATTTGCAGGTTGATAGGTAGCATCAAGGTTGTCTCGACAGTAAGAGCCGAAATTTTTTAAAAAGAATTTTGAAAAAAGTCAATAGTATTTTTAAAAATAGGTTTCTCTTTTGATTATGAAAATGTCCCTTGAAAATGCGAACAAGAACTGGCAGTGAAGTTATATCAAGCGTTGCGTATTTGAACATACTCAGGATATGGGTGAAGAATGTGAAATTATTGGTTCAGGGGTGATTATCATATACCAACTTATTTTGAACAAAAAATAAAATAAAATAAAATGTAATGGGTGTATGTTAGGTTGGAATTTTTCAACATTCATTCTTCACGAGAAGTGGACTTTATGCAATTTGGAATTTTTCAACATTCATTCTTCACGAGAAGTGGACTTTATGCAATTTGCTCTATAAAAATATATAAAATGTATTGGCCGGAAGTAACCTAATTGTTTGCTTAACTATACTAGAATTATAAGTAATGAAATATTGATTTATACGGTGAAAATATCCATAATTACTCTTCAATTATCTTTAAAAAATGTTGGAATATAAAAATATTTACAATAATTTAAATTAAATATATAAAAATTTAAGAATTTTTAATTTGATAAAATAAGAATTAGCATAACATATTTAAGGAAGTAAGTGAATAATTGAATGATTTATGCCATATAGTTAGTAACAGAAACTCATCTATATAATTAAATAAATTTATATATTACATTATCGAACATTATATATATATATATATATATTCAAACAGAAACAAATAAACGCATGGAAGTGTTTACGGGCCAGTTGATGGGAACAGGGGACGAAGCTTCCTGTGCTCTTTTTTTTTTTTTTTTTACAACAATATCATATCATATCATATTATTATCGATCTATCATATTATCTATTATATTAACTAATATAATTATTATTAACATAGTTAGATATGGAGTGTTAAACTTGTCTAGCGGTGATAATCAAGAACAAAAGCCTTAATGTTGCGCTGCTAGAACTTAAACCTGAAACCTCCGCCTAGACCTCATGGGATCCTCTATTCTTTCACTCTCGCATCAATTTAATGTAAACATAACGATTAAACATCCAAAACACATCATGTTGACTAAACACTCCAAATTACTTGATTATAGATTATAGTTGTGACACGTTTTGTTAATAGCAAGAATTTTCTGCTGCCTGGCCTGCAGAAAAAAGTTGTCCATGGCATTATATATGTTCTTGACTTCTCTGTCATCATAAGCTCTTAATTAAGATCCACTTAAAAAATTTTATCCACCCATTTAATTTCCAATATTCTTGTTCCAATCTGCACAACTTGATTTTAGCTTCAAATATTTGTTAATCCTTCTTGCTCATACTTAAATTTCTCCTTTTTTGCATCTCTATCCTGTCTGAATCATGAGCTTCGTAGGTTCAATTGCAATTCTTGATTTTTTCCATCATCTATGGGATTTCATGAAGGGGCCTGCCGATTCGATCTATAAACTTGAAGAAACTCTCACTTCACTGAAGAATGACTGGGAAGAGCTGAAGGGAGTGAGGAACGATTTGAAGAGAAAGATCGAAATTGCTGAACAACGACAACAAAGGAAGCGCCTGGATGTAGTAGACATATGGCTTAAAATGGTAGAAGTCATGGAAACTGAAGTTGATGAGCTCATTACACAATCTGATCAACAAGTTCAGAACAAATGCCTTGGAGGATGCTGTCCCAAGAACTGCTGGTCCTGCTACAAGTTGGGGAAGAGAGTAGCTAAGAAGCTAGAAGATGTCAAAAGCCTAAGGAGCAAAGGTGATTTTAGTCAAGTGGCAGATATCCATGTACCTTCAATGGACGAGATACCCGGTTCCTCTACTGTGGGCCTGGAGTCCACCTTTGATATGGTCTGGCGATGTCTCGTGCAAGCAGAAGTGGGAATCATTGGCTTATATGGGATGGGAGGCGTGGGAAAAACCACCCTCTTAACCCAGATCAACAATGAGTTCCTCAAATCCAACCTTGATTTTGGAGTGGTGATTTGGGTTGTGGTGTCTAAAGATACAAATGAAGAAAAAGTTCAGAATGAAATTGGGAAAAGGTTGGGATTTCATGAAGAGATGTGGAAAGCAAAAAGCCGAGAAGAGAGGGCCATGGATATTTTTAGAGTTTTGAAGCAAAAGAAGTTTGTTTTGCTGTTAGACGATATATGGGAGAGAGTTGATCTACTAAAGCTGGGCGTACCACTGCCACAAAAAGAAAAAAATGGGTCCAAGCTGGTGTTTACGACAAGATCTGCGAATGTCTGTGGGAACATGGAAGCACACAAGAGGATCAAGGTGGAGTGTTTGGCAGAAGATAAAGCCTTGGATCTGTTTAAAGAGAAAGTTGGGGAAGACACTCTTAATTCTCATCCTAAACTGCCTGGCCTAGCTGAAATTGTGGCCAGAGAGTGTAAAGGTTTGCCCCTCGCACTTATTACAGTAGGGCGGGCGATGGCTTCCAAGAAGACAGCGGAAGAGTGGAACCATGCAATTACAACGCTCAAGGGATATGCTGCCGAATTTTCAGGTATGACAGATGAAGTCTATGGTCTATTAAGGTTCAGTTACGACAGTTTGTCCAGTGAGAAACTTCAGTTTTGCTTTTTATACTTTTCACTATTCCCTGAAGATTATTTCATTTGTAAGGATTACATTATAAAGATTTGGATTGGGGAAGGAATTCTAGGTGAAAATGAAAGCATAAAAGATGCTCGAAACAGAGGACATGACATTATTGGCACTCTTATTAATGCTTGTCTTCTTGAGTTTGTAGATGAATATAGTCTAAGAATGCATGATGTGATTCGTGATATGGCACTGTGGATAATTCGAGAATGCAAGGAGGTAGAGGCTAAGTTTTTGTTCCAATCACGAATCATTGCTGTGGAAAATGATGATGGAAAATGGCTGCAAGTGGAGAGGCTATCAATGATTGGTAGCAGGATCGAGCAATTAAATATATCTGTTTCGTGGCCCAATCTGTCGACTTTGATTCTTAGGAATTGTGGTTTGAAGAGGATTTGCACTGACTTTTTTGAATCTATGCCTTGTCTAAGAGTCCTTGACATGTCGTGGAACGGTTTGAACGAGTTACCATTGGGAATTTCAAACGTAGTTTCGCTAGAATATCTTGATTTTTCCTACACAGGCATTGGAATCCTGCCGGCAGAGTTGAAAAATCTAAGAAAACTCAAGCATCTAGACTTGCAAGGCACAATAGAACTTGGAATGATACCGCCACAGCTCCTATCTGGTTTCCTTATGATGCGTGTGCTAAACGTGTACAGTTGTGGTAAGCCGTGTAATGAAATTGTGGAGGGAAATGTGGTGGCAGGAGAAAATGAAGGCTTGTTATTAGATGAGTTGGAATGTTTGGTACGTCTTCAGGAGCTTCACATTACATTAAAGAGCAACTCTGCGCTCCAAAGAATCCTCAAATCCCACAAGTTTTGTGATTGCACCGAATCTCTATTACTACGACATTGTAGGGGTACAACATCACTTGACTTGTCATTTCTGCGAAGTTTGGTGAATTTGGATACTTTCTCCATAAGTAGATGTGGAGATCTGGTAGATTTTTGTATACAAGGAAAAGAGACAACACAAAACAGTTTTTACAACTCACACCTCTTGAATACTCCTCTATGTTTTGAGAACCTTCGGCAATTTTTTTTAAGCTATTGCCCCAGCGTAAAGGATCTAACATGGCTTATTTATGTACCGAATCTTCAGATTCTTTTTATAAAGAATTGCGAGGAATTGGAGGAAATTATACATTCAAAAGTGGTGAATTTTGTAAGGAAAGAAAAGATAAGCCCTTTGTCGAAGCTCCAAGTTTTGGAAATTGTTGATGTTCCTAAGTTGAGGAGTATTTATAGCGGATCCCTTGTATTCTCTTGTTTAAGGGAGATGTATGAACGAGGTTGTCCAAACTTGAAAAGATTGCCAGTTGACTCAAGCAGTTTCAGATTCAACAACAACGATAGCATTCGTGTGCATGGAGACAGAAAGTGGTGGGATGAGTTGGAGTGGGAGGATGAAACTATTAGGAGTAGATTCTCTCCTTTTTTATTGGTATGATTAACAAAAAATAATAATAATAATAATAATAACATTTGTCTGAATAAATTCTCTCTTTCGTTGGGAATTTGCATTTTTGATTGAATAATAATCAATGTGTATGTTGGTTTGGTTGTTAGCTTATACTAATAACTACTTTTATGAATCTGATTAAAGTATATGAAATCATTTTTGTGTTAGAGTGAATTTTACAATATGATAATTCCAAATGAAATGATAGTTTTAAATTGCCAATCATGTATGTGTATATATACACGAGAGTTAAAAATTCCAAAAAGAAATGTGATACTATAAAATGATGGCATCTAAATAGCTGCAATTTTACCCTTAGTGTATATAAACAAAATTTATAAAATTTTGTAAAAGTTATTTCTGAATTCAAATTTAATATTTTTGGTTTAAATTAAAATTTTATAAAAATTATTTGTAATTTTATTTTTTTAATTTAAAAAATTATTCCCCAAATTCTAATAAAATTATAATTTTTTAAAATAAATTGTATGATTTCATGTTTATTTTTTAAGGGATACAATATTCCTTTTGCCATTTTTAAAATTTTTTTAAAAATACTCTTATCATGCAATAGTAGTTTAAAAGGATATTTTTAACTAAATAATATATTATTCTAAATTTCAATTTTATATCAAAAAACAATATACAAAATATGAAATTCATTTAGAATTAATTTTATAAAGTATTCATTTAAACTGAACACACTATAATAATAAAAATCTATTTTCAAATAATTTTTATTAATATAGTATTTTTGGTTTAAATAAATACTTCTAAATTCTACTTGTAATTGAGCATAGTTTAACCAAACATTTCGTAAAACATTTCATATAATTAAGGGTAAGTTCCTTAATATTAGGAGGGCAGGTCTCAATCAAGGCGGTTTGCTCAATTCCTTTAAAATTTAAGGGGCATTTGATTAGTACTCCGAAATCATAATGAGAATCGGAATTAGAATGGAAAAAGAACAGAAATTTGAAGAAGGTGTTTGGTTTCACTAAAAAATAACAATGAGAATGAGAATCAAATATCATTTAACAACTAAAATTTCTTTTATGAAAAATATTTTTGTAAACATTTTTATATATAAAAAATTAGCATTATAATTATTTTTATATATTAAAAGTTAATATTATAATTATGAATTATAAAACATATTTAAAATATTTATTTTTAAAAATATTATTATAATTTCTTAAAAAAACTATAAAAATGATTTACTTTTGATAAATATTTATATTCAAACATTTAATACATATTTTTGTTAATTTATATGTTTTATTTATAAATTTTAAAAAATAAATATTAATATTTAAATATTTGACCAATTTATAATTTATTTGATTTGATTCCCAATGTAATCAAATTTCATTTCTTAAAAACAAGAGATAAATGATGATTTCTATTGATGGAGGAATCATGAATCCCATGGGGAATCATATTCTCAAACTTATATTAATTTTAGCCAATCAAATATCACAAATTGGAATCATCCATTGCGATTACGATTCTGATTCCTAACCCTTATTTTTTATCAAACAAAAGCACCCTTAAATTTTATATTTGAATCGATATTTAAAAAAAATTAAATATATATCAATCTAAAAAAAAAATCAGATGCATAATGAAGTGTTAAACTCATCGCTATCCATAAGCAATTTTCATTCCAAAATGCGATTGCAACAGTAATTTTTTTAATGATCAATTACACGATTTTTTAACTCCAAAAAAAAATATTTTCAATATATTTTTATATCTAATTTTCTATTCATTTTTACTAATTTTATATTATTTAGACATTTAAATTATTCATTGAGTAAAAATATTTTTATCATTTAATAATTCATAAAAGTAAATTAATTATTTTTATTAATTAATTTATTTTTATTTTACAGATTTATTTATTACATTAAAAAAAATTTTAAAGAAGAAAATAATTATTTAAAAATAATAATGTAAACTAAGTTATAAATATTTTTTTAAAAACTAAATTTATTAAAAAATGGTTCTAGTGGATGAATAATCCCTTGCCAACTTAAAAATTTTTAAAAAAAAGCAATGAAAAAAATTAAAAAAATATCCAAATTCTAATAAATACAAGGACAAAATCGTCATTCGAAGGAAAATTTTTTAATGAATATCAACAGTCAAATTCGCAGCTTTTTTTCTTCATCCATTTCTATTCGCATTCTTCTCATAATTCTTCTTTTGAAAATTCCTTTGAGCCATGAGTCACTTTGGTTCAATTGCAATATTTGATTCTATACACAGCCTATGCAGTTTCGTAAAGGGCCCTGTAAATGTAATGCGTAAACTTAAGAAAATCTTAGTGCACTGAGGAATGAGTGGCAAGAACTGAAGGGGATGAGCAATAATTTGAAGAGAAAGGTCGAGATTGCTGAAAGACAGCAAATGAAGTGCCTGGATGTAGTAGATGTATGGATTTCAAGGGTAGGAGCCATGGAAACTGAAGTTGATGAGCTTATTACACAATCTGATCAACATGCTCAGAACAAATGTCTTGGAAGAAGCTGTCCGAATAACTGCTAGTTCAGCTACAAGCTGGGGAAGAAAGTCGCTAAGATGCTACAAGATGTCAACACTTTAAGGTGTAAAGGTGAATTTGATCAAGTGGTAGATATAATCCCACTACCTTCAGTTGATGAGATACCATGTACCTCTACTGTGGGCTTGGAATCCACATTTAGTAAGATCTGGCGATGTCTCGTGCAAGAAGATGTAGGAATCATCGGCTTATATGGGATGGGTGGTGTGGGGAAAACCACCCTCTCAATCCAGATCAACAATGAGTTCTCCAAATCCTCTCGCGATTTTAGAGTGGTGATTTGAGTTGTGGTGTCTAAAGATGTTAATGAAGAAAGGGTTCAGATTGAATTAGGAAAAGTTGGGTTTTCATGATGAGATGTGGAAATCAAAAAGTCAACATGAGAAGGCGATAGATATTCTGAGTCTTGACGCAAAAAAACAAGTTTGTTCTGTTGTTGGATGATGTATGGGAGAGGATCGATTTACTAGAATTAGGCGTTCCACTCCCATCGAAAGAAAATGGTTCTAAAGTGGTTTTTACCACGCGATCTGAAGATGTCTGTGGGGAGATGGAAGCCCACAAGAGAATTAAGGTTGAATGTTTAGCTAAAGACGAAGCATTTGATCTATTCCAACACAAGGTTGGGAAAGACACTCTTGATTCTCATCCTAAATTGCTTGAGCTTGCTGAAGTTGTTGCCCATAAATGTGGCGGTTTACCACTCGCACTCACTACAGTCGGTCCAGCAATGGCTTCCAAGAGAACACCCCAAGAACGGAACCACGCTACATCAACCCTTCAGAGATCTGCTGCTGAATTTTCAGGTATGGGGGATAGATTATTTCCTCTGTTAAAATTTAGCTACGACGCGTTGAGCAATGGGGCACTTAAGCATTGCTTTTAGTATTTTTCATTGTTCTCTGAAGATTACCATATTTCTAAGCGTCAAGTTATAGAATATTGGATAGGAAAGGGAATTCTAGGTAAAAATGAAGGCATAATTGATGCTCAAAGCAGAGGACACCATATTATTGGCACTCTTATTCATGCTTGTCCACTCGAATTTGTGAGTGAATATTATGTGAATATGCACGACGTGATTCATGATATGACACATTGGATAACTGGTAAATTTGACAAGGAAAAGGTATGTGCTTATTCTAGCAACTTCCATTGGCTGAAAATTATTCTGAGGGTGAAAAAACGGATGAATGTGCGGAGGCTATCATTTATTGGGAGAGAATTCCATTCATTGAACGTATCCGTGCAATTCCCTAATCTTACGACTTTGTTTCTCAAAGATATTGGTTTAGTGGAAATCTGTAATGATTTCTTTCAGTTTATGCCTACTCTAATAGTTCTCGACTTGTCGGGGAATTGAGCTATGAAAGAGCTACCTCTGGGGATTTCAAATTTAGTTTCGCTAGAATATCTTAGTCTTTCAAGCACTGACATTACAAGTTTGCCAGCTGAGTTGAAAAATCTGGTAAATCTCAAGTATTTGATTTTGGGATGGACGAAGAAACTTATTGTCATACCTCGAGATGTCATATCCAGTTTTCATAAGATGGTTGCAATGCATATGGCGATGGGGGGCTCTAATTTCTCTAACGAAATTGTGACAGGTAGTGTTCTATCGAGTGGAAATGAACCATTGGTAGAGGAATTGAAATGCTTGAAATGTCTCCAGGAACTTAGCATTACGCTAAAGAGTAATTCTATGCGCCAAGCGTTCCTTAAATCTCCTAAGTTATGCGATTGCAATGACTTTATATGCTTGCAACATTTTACGAGATCAACTTTGCTTGATTTACCATCTTTACAACATCTAAAGCGCTTGGATAGATTCTGGATCAAAGAATGCAGGGACATAGTAGATTTCTCACTAGACTTTCAGACGAATTTGAATATTCTAAAGTTGAAGAATTCATGTTTTGAGAGCCTTTCTGATGTCAAGGTATTGGATTGTCCAGGCATAAAGGATTTGACATGGCTTATATATGCACCCAATATTCAGTATCTTGCCGTATCGAATTGTGACCAAATGGAAGAAGTCATACCTGAAAAAGAAGTGGCAAAATTTGCAAGGCAAGAAAGCCTAATTAGGCCTCTGTCAAAGCTGGAGACGTTACAAGTTATAGATCTGCTTGAGTTGAAGTTCATTTACAGAGGAAATCTCGTATTCCCTTTATTAAAAGAGGTGAATGTGCTTAGGTGGCCGAAGTTAAAAAGAATCCCATTAGGCCCCAACGGTTTCGGAAAAGAGAAGATTATTGTTCGTGGAGAAAAAGAATGGTGCAATCGGTTAGAATGGGAGGATGAAGCGATGAAAAACAGATTCGCTTTTATGAAAGCAAGAGTGTCTAATACATATAATATGTAAAAAGAAAAAAAGGAGACCTCTAAGACCAACATTGAGTCAAAGAATGACACACACATGGAAACATGGGAAACAAAGATATGGATATAGAAAAATGACTTCTAGCTGAAATGTCTGTCTTCTAATTGAAGTGTCAGAGTAGCACGAATACAGAAAAATGGCTTATAATTGAAGTGTCTGCCTTCCAATTGAAGTGTTTAGAACAAATACAAAGAAACGCCTATTAATTGAAGTATTTCGTGCATCATATATGTTCATATTGGTTGTTTGCTTATATTTCTTCTTCCTCTCAGAGGTTATGTACATAATAAACATATATAAGATCTACCAAAAGATGAAAGCAACTATTTTCAGTTCTTTAAAATTCAATTATAGATGTTGAAAATTTTTTTCCTACACTGGGTGTATTACACCCAGTGGCGAGATTTGTAACAAGAAGACATGTGTCATTTTCAATTACTAAATGTAAATCACTTGGTTGATGTGTTACAAATCCTACCCTAAGGTGTAATAGACCTAATGTAGGCAAGAACTACATGTGCTATATAAACTACACAATTTGAACTAAAAGAAAATATAAAAAGATTTATTTTATTTGAATTACATGGTCTATAAATGTTTCATAATTTTCTTTTTGAAAGTTACAAGAAAAGTTACTATTTTCAAATTCTTAAACCGCTTTCCAAGCTTATTTCAATATGCAATACAAAGTTTGATA
>CATIWM010513069.1:0-12749 GCA_949671775.1 Mallotus repandus
GGTTCAAACAAATACTATAATATCTAAAAAAATAAAAACTAATATTTATTTTCACTGCAAAAAATTAGTACATAAATTATATTGGAAAATCAAACAATTTTTACATTTAAATGAAAATATTTTTATTATTCAGTAGGAAGCATTTTTAATCAATAATTTATATAAATATATCTAGTTTATTTTTATGTTACAAGATTATGTTTATTTTTAATTAATTTTTTATAATTATATTCAATGCTATTCTTTGGATTTATAAAATAAATTAATTCTTTTTTATATTATTTTGGTATTAACTGGAAATATTTTTATCACACATGAGCTAGAGAAAATTTATTTTATTCATTTCTGAATATTTTTATACTGCATGCATACATATACATAATACTATAAAAAAATTAAAATAAATATATAATTAAATTTTGAATTTCTACATAATCAAATAACAAAACAGAATTTATGGGAGCACCTATACAATAATTCAAAAGATTTGAAGAAAGAAAGGTATTCAGGCAACACAGTTATTTTGATTTTTTTTTAAATGATATTTTTGTACAATCTCCATGGATGTAATGCTTGATAGTCCTTTGACGAATAATAAAATACTGTAAGTTGAACGATTCCCCATGATTAATTCCCAATACATTGATTTTTTTTTTCATTATTTTTATTTTATGCAAAACAGAGAGAAGAAACCAAAAAAAAAAAAAAAGAGTATAGTGGATGTGTACATTCATGTAAACTAATGCGTGGGGTAGAGTGTAGGGGTGGAAAAGTATTCATCATTAGCAATCATCCTTACTGCCATAAAACACCATTACAAAATTGCTCTAACAGCTAATCTCCATTAGTCATGGCTGATCCTATGAGAGTTTCTGCTGTTCTTTTTCTTGGGTTGCTAACACTGGTAACGGTTCTTAATATGGGCTCTTGCTATGGCAATACAGATGCATTATGCATCGAAAGTGAAAAACAAGCTCGCTCTTCTTCGTTTCAAGCAACATGTTAAAGATCCTTCAAATTGATTATCTTCTTGGAATGCTTCAAAAGTGGATTGCTGCAGCTGGACTGGAGTTATCTGTGACAAGTTAACTGGCCATGTCAAAGAGCTCCACATTGGCAATCCTTATGCTGATTGCGAAAGCCAGACGGAGCTTGATGCTTATGCAAGATCAAAACTTCAGGGTAACATAACCACTTCTTTGCTTGATTTGAAGCATCTGAGTTACTTAGACTTAAGCCACAATGATTTTGGAGCGATTCCAATTCCCGGCTTCATCGGCTCTCTGGTGAGTTTAACATATCTTAACCTTTCTAAAGCTGGATTTGAGGGATTAATACCTCACCAACTGGGAAATCTTTCCCATCTGCGCCACGTTGGCATCCAAGGTCCTGATTTACATATGGGTGATCAAGCCAAACTGCATGTTGAGAATCTTAGTTGGCTTTCTAATCTACCATCACTTCTGCGCCTTGATTTAAGTGAGGTGAACCTGAGTGCAGCATCAGACTGGTTGCTGATGATAAACAAACTGCCTTCTTTATTGGAATTACGCTTGTCTGAATGCGGTCTCGTTTTTATGCCTCCTGTCTCCATAGTTAACTTTACTTCTCTTCAAGTCCTGGAGATTTCAAGAAACAATTTTGGTTCTTCGATATCCAAATGGATTCTCTCTCTTAGTAATCTCATCTCTCTCAACCTGCATTACAATTACTTTGAAGGTCCAATTCCCAGCATATTTTCCAACCTGACTTCTCTCAGTAGCCTTGATCTTTCTTCTAATGATCTCCTCTCTCCATTACCCAATTCGTTGTTTAGTCTCGATGGCCTTGTTTCTCTTAACCTGGCAAGCAATAATTTTAAGGGTGCAATTCCCAGTGGTTTAAAGAACTTGACTGCTCTTACATATCTTAATATTGCAATCAATGAAATCGAAGGGACCCTTCCAAGAACCATGGGAAAACTTTGTTCTTTGCAGGTTCTTGATTTAAGTCTTAACAAACTCCGGGGAGAGGTATCGGAAGCTTTTGAAAGCACTACTGATTGTCTTTCCAATAATTTAAAGTTATTTATAAATTTGGCAGGAAACAACTTTTCAGGTCATCTGACCCATAAAATTACGCAATTAGGAAATCTCTGGGGTTTGGATTTATCAGGGAATCGAATATCTGGTCCAGTTCCTGAATCTATTGGAAGATTGTCACTCTTGCGATGGTTATATCTTGACGGTAATCAATTCGATGGAACGCTTCCTGAAAGTATAGGAAGCCTATCAAATTTGCAAGAACTTGGTATCTCCAACAACATGCTAGAAGGCTTTGTGACTGAAGTTCATTTCTCAAACCTCACAAATCTGAAAACTTTAAGAGCATCTGAGAACCGTCTTGTTCTAAAAGTTAGCCCAGCCTGGGTGCCTTCATTTCGCCTCATCAGTTTAGAACTGAGATACTGGAATTTGGGTCCCCAGTTTCCCATGTGGCTTCGATCCCAAGATTTCTTATGGTACCTGGACCTCTCCTACACTGGGATTTCAGACAGCATTCCTACTTGGTATTGGAATTTAACTTCTCGCAGTGGTTATTTAAATCTTTCCCACAACCAAATCCAAGGAGAGCTCCCATGCTATCTTGGTTTCGAGGACAGTTATATAATGATTTACCTGGGATCCAACCAATTTAAGGGTCCACTTCCTCGTATCTCTGCGAATGTTGCAGAATTAGATCTTTCCAACTATTCACTATCAGGAGGCATGTCCCACTTGCTATGCGATCCTGCTTCTGTACCAAATAGATTGAAAATTCTTCATCTTTGAGAAAATTACTTGTCAGGTGAAATTCCAGGTTGTTGGATGTATTGGCAATCACTAAGAGTTATAAAACTGGGGAATAATAATCAGACTGGAAAACTACCAAGCTCTATAGGAAATTTGCCTTTCTTGCAGTCACTTCATTTGCGCAATAATAGTCTCATAGGAGAAATCCCGATGTCTCTTGGAAAGTGCAGTCAGCTGCTGAATCTTGATCTTGGGTTGAATGATTTTGTCCGAAAAATCCCAGTGTGGCTTGGTAGTCTTCTTCCGAATCTGATGGTTCTTGGTCTTCGTTCAAATAAGTTCAATGGTGAAATTCCTTCAGAATTTTGTCATCTGTCGTCTCTTCAAATTGTGGACCTTGCAGACAACAGTCTATCAGGACCAATGCCAAAATGTCTCAATAATCTCACATCCATGATTGAGCTACAGCGAAGTTCAGAAGCCTTGAGCTATTCCCTCTACTATGGAGTGTTCTTTGAGGAAGCATTGATGGTATTGAAAGGAAGAGAGTATCAATATGACACCACTTTAGTGTTTGCAACTAGCCTCAACATTTCAAACAACAATCTAATAGGAGAGATTCCAGATGAGATAACAGCTCTATTGGCATTAAGAGCATTAATCAAGAAATCATTTGACAGGGGAGATCCCAAGAAATATTGGGGATGGGGGTGTTCCAAATCTCTAGCTCCAGCTCAGCCTTGGAATCCTGCAAGATGACAAAAGACCTTGATGAAGAGGGTTTTGGATGCCCAAAACTCCTCCGATGGCCGAGTCAGGAAAAGTCCTCTGAGTGATTCTGGAAAAATCACCGAGCTTGATATGATAAAGAGGTACTGACGATTAAGCAAGGGAAATGGGTACTCTTTCAATGAAGATAATTTATTTCGGTTAGAGAAGGAGAAAGATTTGAAGTATTACTTTAAAATACATTAGGACATTCAAAATTTAGAAGAAAAGAAGGATGAGCCAAGAAGAGAGAAGAAGAGGAAAAAATGGGTGCTCTATCTTAGTTGTGAACGAAAAACAAGAAAAAAAAACAAGAAGAAGGAGAAAAGTAGTGGTATATGATCTTACCTCTTTTCCCTCCATTTTGCCTCTTATATTTGCATAAGGTTGGTGAAAAGTAATGATTGGATTGGCCAAAAAGCTGACGCTACAGTGGCATTGGAACATGTGAGAGTCTATGAATGTGAGTAGGTGGTTGTGTCAGCTAGAAGTGAGGTTGATGGACATGCATTTAATGTATGTCAGCAATGGTCATCTCTCAGGTAGGAGGAATTATCCTGAGAGAGATGGGATTTTCTCAATGGGACATGAAACCTTCTTCAGCACCATGATGTCCTAGTTGGCAAGTCAAAGAGTCAAAAAGGTTGATGATGTGTCAAGAAAGTGGGACCTTTCTTACACATGTCCTCCTTTCATTGGAGGGATTTTTTATGTATCATCAGTAGTCCCCCTACTCTGAGTCTAGAATATTCTAGACAAATGAGTATAGTTAGGTGGTTCTTCCTTAGTTCTCCTAATCATAAAATTTCTTTCTTGTATAGGATTTTGGGATCCGGGTTTTTTGTTTTTCCTTAGAGCGATTTTCTCACAGTGAGGCTTTCACGATCTAGAAGTGTTCCTAGTATTTGAGTGTTCAAGATTTCCTTAAGAGTCCTTGGGGACAATATTTTTTTGATTTGACTGATTCTCCTTAAGGAGGATTTTTATACCACAGGTCCATGGGGACATGAGACTCTCACTTATGGAGAGATTTTGACTTCCAAATTTAATTGATTCTCCTTAAAGAGAGCCTCCTTATTGGTTGGTGCCTAGGGATGATTTGTGTTTCTTAAACCCTTATGGCATAGATTCTCACTTGTGGAGAGTGCCTCACTTCTGGAGGACTAATTTGGAAGTAGAATTTAGTATCTGTAGTGTGAGGATTTATGTTTCTTAAACCCTCATATGTGAATTTTATAGAGAGTGCCTCACTTATAGAGGACTGATTTGGAAGTTAGAGGGTTTGGTCCTTCTATGATTTGGAGTCTGCCCCCCATGTGGGTCTCTAAGGCAATTAGTATTCTCTCCCTTGGGGACTTAGTAGTTTCTTAATATGCATTTCCAATGGATGAAATATTGCTCCCACTAAGGAGTTAGTGATTCTTGAGTAGATATTCCTTTGAGGGAAAATTCTCTCCCTTGGGGAAGGTTGAGCTTCGAGGATTTTTTGTAGAGGACATTTCTCTTGACTTCTTCTAGTGGTGACTTTTATATCTGAGTAAATTGAGAATAATTTATGTTAATGATAGAGATTTCTATGAATTGAGGCTATGGCCAACACTTTCCAATGATGGAAAGGTAGGTTTCAAAATGATAGCAAGAGAGGGTGAGGTTTATGATATCCAGAGTATTATAGTCGAGTGTTCTTTGAAAAGCATGGTAGGTTTTTTATTTTGTACAAATACTCTAAGGATACTACTATTTTCTAGGAGAAAAAGAGAGAGACTCACTCTGAGGTGATGACTAGGGAAAAGGTTACTTTGGTGGAGATCAAAGATTCTAACTTGGTGAAAATTGAACAAGAAAAAAGGAAGACCCCCTAAACTAGTGGTAAAGGAAAGGGACAAGAAAGACTTTTCTCATTTTGTAGTTGAAGGAAGAACTTTTGATATCAAATAAGAAGAGAATCATCTGAAGACGAAGGTCTCAAGACTGGTGTTCCTACGAGCACTAAGGTTCCTATTAGTGACTCTGGGGCACTCACTTTTCTTGAAGAGATAATGGACTCTCAGGTGGCAGTCGATGACTCTCAGGTGGCAGTCGATGACTCTCAGGAAAATAGAGAGGAAGATCCTGATTTGTCTCCTTCTCCTGTGAGGACTGGGGATCTTGGGAGAACTTCAATAAAAACTTGACATAGCATGAGGAATCTTCTTTTGGTGCTAGTTTGTTAATTTTTAATCTTTATCTTTTCTAAATGATAAGTTGTAATATTTGATAGCATATTTTCCTTTTTAGAATATCTATATATCTCTGAGACATTCTGACTTTGAATGGTATGCTTATTTTCTCTAGAGGTATGCCTCCTTTTGACTTCTTTAGCACTTCTAGCTTTATCGAGGACTATTTATTTTTAATATATGTTGAATTGTAGTTGAGAGATTTCCTTTAATAGGATCCTGTGTAGGCATTTGTGCACATGTCTAATTGATTCATCTCACTTCTGGAGATGTTCCTTCATGTTGAAGAAAGTGATTTATCTCGCTTTTGGAGATATTCCTTCTTGTTGAAAGGAGTAACAAGTATGATTTATCTCGCTTTTGGAAATATTCCTTCGTGTTGAAGGGAGTAATAGGTATGATTTATCTCACTTCTGGAGATATTCCTTCATGTTGAAAGGAGTAACAAGTATGATTTATCTCACTTCTGGAGATATTCCTTCGTGTTGAAGGAAGTAATAAGTATTTTCTTCTGTTTAGATACATATATTTGCCTTCTTTGTGAAGTGATTTTTGAATTTCTCAGCTTTCTTCTAGAATTATCGAGTTTGTAGTTGGAATTTTGCACTTTTTCTTCTAAGCACTCCTTATGTTGTTATGTTATAGATTTGACGATGAGCTATTGAAGAAATTTAATACTTCCCCAGAGTGATGCTATAAAGATTAATGAGAAGTGCCTTTCCTCAATGTGAGGGGGTATTTTCATTGATAAGATAACAAGCTCTGATGGCCAATGCGTTGGCGTGTTTGTCATAAAGGATAGGGAAGATTTCCTGATAGGGTCCATCCTAATTAAGTGACATCTTTCCCTAACCTTCTTTTCTACTAGTAGTAGCCAAGTTCCTGAATACCCAATCTCCAATTTTCAAGAGCTTTGATTTGATTTTGTTGTCAAATTAACTAGCTGCCTTTCTTTTTTGTTTTGTTATCTTAATTGATGCTCCTTTTTTCAGCCCTTCAATTAAATCAAGATTCACGCTCGACTCTTCTTTATTTTGGCTCAAATTGCAATATTGTACTCTCAGTGAATGAACGCCTATCTCTACAAAGATCACATCTTTTGTCCTGTAAGTTATCAAGAATAAGGTTTCCCCAATAGAAGTCTTTGAAGTAATCCTGTAAAACCATAAGTTACTCGTCAGTTCTTTTGCCCAGTCATTCCTTGCACTATCCACTCTTTTCTTCAACCCTTGAAGGATGGTTTGATTTTACACTTTAACTTGCCCATTAGTTTGTGGTTGGGAAACAAAGCTAAGTCGGTGATCTATATGGAGTCCTTCTGTAAACCCCATGAATTTATTGTAATCAAATAATCTCCCCTTATCAAATATCAATATCTTTGGCACTCCGAATCCACACATCATATTTTTCTCAGAAGAGATTTATGAGCAGTGATCATTGCTAGTCCTTTAGCCTCCACCCACTTAGTGAAATACTCCATAGCTAAGATTATAAATCATTTCTTATGATTTCACTGTACAAAGCTTGTCCACCTACTTGACTTCCACAAACTCCTTCATAAATTTCTCTCAAGACATACTCTGCTTCTTCTCCTGAATTTAATGAGCTTCTCTCAAGATTCATCTAGAATTCTTTTTTTTGTACAGGAAATGCTTCAAAAGCTTCAGATACGCTAGAACAAGATGACATTTCAACATGAACATCACTAAGTAAGAATTCCTCTAATGCCATCGTGACTTAGAGAATCTGCCAAGAAATTTTTTGATAAAGGATCCAAGTAATGCAGACAGGAATTTCCCTCTGTTCATATCTCTTCATAATTTGCCTTATTTTCTATAAATAAAAACTCATTATCTTTTCTTTTACCTTAAATACTCCCCTACCTGGTTCACAACTAGTTGTGAATCATTGCTGACTTTCACACTGGAAACCCCAATTGCTTCAGTCAATTATACGCTGTTAATCAAAGCATTATATTCAAGTGTGTTGTTGGAAACAAAAAAAAGAAACTTGTGAAGCATGTTTGATTAAGAACCCATGTGGTCTTTTGAGCACTATCTTGATACCACAACCTGATGAGAAAGACGACCCATCAACACAAAGATCCATGTCATAGATTTCACCCATTGAAGAGTTAGGTAAAGGGGACATATCTTCTTCTTCTCTTTTGGGATCTCATTTTTTCCATTAGCTTTATTAAAGCTACACTCAACAGTAAAGTCAACAAGTTCCTATGCCTTTATAGCATTTCAAGGTTCATATTTTAGCTCATATCCTTTGATTTTGACTGACTATATCGTCATCCTTTTAGTTGTTGTTGGTTCTTACAAAGCCTGCCCGAGTGGCATATTGGTTCACACAATCCTTTGATGCCCCAACAAGTAAAGTTGAAATTTCCTAACAGTAATTAACAAAGAAAATGATAGCTTTTCGGTAGGAGTGTAACTCAATTTGGATCCTCATTACATTCTGCTCACATAGAACACCAATGTTTGAAATTTATCTGTCTCCCTAATCAAAGCAACACTAGCAGCCTAATTTGATACTGCCAGGTAAATTAATAAATCCTCCCCCAGTCTACTCAAGACTTGGGGAGATTACAAATATTGCTTTAGCATACAGAAGACTTTTTCACATTCATCATTTCACTCAAAAGCAAGAACTTTCCTCAGTCTATTCTTAGGATTTAGCTTCATTTCTTTGATGCTTACCATGTATTACAGGAATTTTCCTCCCACCCTACAATGGCATCCACAAGTTTATCAATTGAAGGCAGAGGAAAATAATCATTTGGGCATGTTTTATCAAGATTAGTGAAATCCATACAAAGTCTCCATTTTTCATTAGCTTTCTTCACCAACACCATATTTTTTGACCAATTACAATAATCAATCTCCCTCACAAACTTAGCTTTAAATTGTCTTCCTCTAATAATGATTTGACCATCATCTGAGGGCATCTTCTTGTACAAGTACCGAATACATACGATTGCACAAAATTCATAAAGAATAGCCTTACTAAGATGGCATCATAAGCTAAAAGGACCTCTGCTACAATAGATTCAACCATCATCGTCCTTCCTCTAGTAATCTCTCCTTTTAAATTGGTTTCTCCTAAGATGACGAGGACAATAATTTTCCTTTTTTCTCTCATAGGGATATTCTCGAGACTCTTCATATGAGAATATACTGGAATCAAACAATCTTCTAAAATTCCCCTCTTTATAAACACATAATAAGGTGAAAGATTCACAAATTTTGTATAATCTAACTGATAGCATTGATTTGTTTTATGTCCGACAACCTTATAAAAATGGCAATATGGCTTTTTGGATTTGAAGGCATGTCTCTAGGATATTTCTGCATAGGTTTCTGACTCGAAGGAATCAAATTTCTTTTGGCCCTTTAGGGAGGAGAGGAATCATCATATTCCTCCTTGCGCTTGGGCGCAAACCAACATGTATAAAAGACATCATTTTGCCTAGTGCACTTCTCTGCTATGTAATGATAGCCTCAATTTCCCTTTGATGATCGATATCAAGGGTCTTTATTGCCTCTATGTTAAATCTAGTCACATAGTCTCTCAGGCTTTCTCCTTTGTTTTGAACAATAGTTTCCAGATAGGAGGTTTCCCTCTTAGGAAAATCCTGTTTAAGCATACACTAATAATAATGCGAGAAAAATATACATATTCTTAAAACTTAAATGTCATAGTTCATCAATGTGAAAAAATTACGCAGAGGAGTTACTCTTATGTAAACATATAATGTGCAACATGATTCTAAAAAAATGTAAATGGAGAATGATGTGCAATAACAATGAAAACATCACGTCGCATGCTTTAACAACTATAAAAGAAGAAAATTTATCCTTGTAGCCCCTATGGGATTTATCAACTTATGCAAGATTTGGCAAATAAGAATTTATTTTTTGAGATGCAATCTATATGCTTTATGGGTGATGAAGTCAATAGACACTTGAATAAAAATTCTCTCATTATAGAGAAAATCTTAGGTATCGCGTTGTTATTTAGAGGTTAGGTCCTTTCTTACACAAGATAAAATTCATGCTTCATGTAAATGGACTAAAACATGTATCATTATAAGATGATTATTAAAATATATTAATTCGAGATATTAGATAAAGAAAACTTATCTGATAGGCTGTAATCAGCCTTGTAGACTTCTCGTAATTATTTTAGATCCAAATAGAATTAGGTAATATAATTACATTCCGTTACTTTTTAAATCAGTAGGATGTAGAGTTAGATCCCATCCATAGAAGCAAAGAGATTAATTCATTTCTTCATGTGCTTTTCTTGATAATATGTCCCCATCTTTGAGGAATAAGGGATGACAATCCTCTAATAGAATTTCATGAGTAGATTTTCCTATAGAGGAAAATTTCTCTCCTTTGAGGGAGCTTGAGACATCTGTATAGACATTCATATAAAACATATTTTTTCCTTTGATGGAGTGAGAAGTCCTCAATTGATAATTTCCAACGAAGGAAATTTTTCCCTTCTAGGGAGTTTGAGGTATCCAGATAGACATTTCTACTGAGGGGATTTTCTCCCATGGAAGGGTAGTAATACCTGAGTAGGTATTTCCTACTGAGAAAATTTTTCTTCCATGTGAGAATTTCTGTCCAGATAGCTTCTTATATGAGATATGCTTAATTAGTTCCTCAAGTGGGAATACCTACTTAGTCATTCTTATTAGGGTGATGTCATAATGATATTTGAGAATAAAGCACTAAAGAGGAGTATTATCTTCAAGTACAATGTGATTGTCCCAAGATTCATCAATTCGAAGATAAGAGTATGAGCTATAAGAGAACGCCTCCCTCTCAAAATAACATCTGAGTTTTACCATTTGTATAAAAAGAGATGCTTCAAAAGAAAGCATCTCCTTTTTGAAGGGAGACTCAACCACATAACAATTCAAATAGAAATATTTCAATAGAGAAAATTCTTCTCCCTAAGGGAGGATACACCCATTAATTTACACAAGTTTTTGAGGGATAATAGATAGCCAAGAGAGAGCAAACATTTACCAATTGGTCTTTAAAAATAAGAGAGCACTAATGAACCTACCAAGAAAATGAGAAAAAATGCACCTTCCATTTGGTAGTATTTCCTTTGATGTTTGAAGTTCCATATAGAATACCAATGAGAACCTGTTCAGGATTTATCTGCTCTGAGTGTCCAAATAGGAAATACAAGAATTTGCCCAACTGTGCTTATCTGCACAATGTTTATACTTCTTTCAGCTCCTTCTAAGGGGGAAAATCCTTCCAGACCCTCTTGATGCTTAGGTGCCAACTTGATGGTATGAAAAGCATTGTCTTGTTTGATATACTTGTCGACTCTACACATAGGGGCTCAATAGCTCAAAAATGTTCCAAGCGGGGAATTTTGAGAGCCTCCATATAGGAATCTCCTGCCTAGATTTTTTCCTTCCTATTGTCTCTTGAAAGTGTCAGCCAAATAATCTACTTTTGTTTTCTTTAACTCCTTTAAGAATTCAATTGTCACGTTCACCATTTATAGTTATCTAGAACCCATCTTAAAGAACCTTGTCACTTTTTTATTCCCCATCGGTTCTTGCTTTCTTCTAGGGGACACACTTAATCCCACTATTATGGAAATCATAAATTTCTTTCCAAAAATAAGAAATAATAACGGTAGCAATAACAAAAGCAACCATATATTCTTTCCTCAATACACAACAAAGATATGCTCAAACTCTTTACCATCACCACACTACTTTCTTTGACTTTTAATGGAAAAATACAAAGATTAGGAGGAGATACAAGGCCAACTATTTCCCACTTGTAAATGGAGAATATATATGATGCAAGAAATTTTTATGGAAAAGGATAACCTTTCGAGCAACAAAGATCATCCTTTCCCATAGACAGCACCATTTGATAGGGGTGTTCTAAATCTCTAGCTCCAGCTCAGCCTTGGAATCCTGCAAGAAGACAAAAGACATTGATGAAGAGGGTTTTGGCCGACGGCCAAGTCAGGAAAATTCCTCTGAGTGATTCTGGAAAAATAACCGAGCTTGATATGATAAAGAGGCACTGAGGATTAAGTAAGGGAAATGGGTACTCTTTCAATGGAGATCATTTATTTCGGTTAGAAAAGGAGAAAGATTTAAAGTATTACTTTAAAATACATTTAGAAATTCAAAATTTAGAAGGAAAGAAGGATAAGCCAAGAAGAGAGAAGAAGAGGGAAAAATGGGTGTTCTATCTTAGTTGTGAACAAAAAATAGAAGAAAAAAAAAACAACAACAAGAAGAAAAGTAGTGGTATATGATCTTACCTCTTTTCCCTCCATTTTCCCTCTTATATTTGCATGATGTTGGTGAAAAATAATTATTGGATTGGCCAAAAAGCTGACGCTACAGTGGCATTGGAACATATGTGTGACACCTGTTAAGGATGTCAGACATACATTGTATGCATATGACTAATAAATAATATATCCCTTTATATCAAATTAAAGTTCACAAATCAATATTTGCAACAAACTATTTATATGAGTAATACACAACACACACCAGAAAGCTCACAACGTCACATGGTTCACATCTTTCCTTATGTTATATATTTACAATATACTATCCTTAATACAATATATAAAAATTCACTAAGCATGTTACATTCTAGAAAAACTGAAGACGGCCTCCTGCTGACCCACCTGACATAATTCTAGTGCAATTGATGCAATTGTTTCTTCAAGACAGACTACAGTTCTTTTAGTCCTGAAAAATAATGCAGAAGAGTGAGCCTGCTACTCAGTAAATAATAACATAATATTCTATGAAAAATAACACTTTCAAGCATGTAATATTATCAAGTATCAATCCATTCCATATTTAACTATACATTTATTTAATTATGCATTTATAATATATACATAGTCATAGTAACATAGCATTTTCTTTTGGACGACAATGAACTTGTGAATTATATATATATAT
>CATIWM010513102.1:0-12870 GCA_949671775.1 Mallotus repandus
GAGTGTTGCAATTGCTTAGACTTATCTTTCTATGATGTGGGGTATGTGAGTTCGCACAAGGTCAGGGCCATTACACCACTTGAACTTCGAGTTGTTCATAGAGGAACCTTCCAAAGGATTCTAGATCATTATTTAGGATTATGAGCTGTTTTTAAACACTAAACACTCAAACAATCATTAATCAAACTCTCTCAAACACTCAAAAACATAAAAACTATTTCTACAACTCTTATAACTCAAGCATTTTATTTCTGAATTGCTTGTTTGATGATTACAATGCAGGGAAGATGGGTATTTATACTAACCCCAAACTAATACAAACCAAGGAAGGTTAAGAAATAAAAAAAAATAGTTGTTTGATGGACTACAAAGGCATAGCCTCATAACTCCACCAAGGTGTAGTTGATAACCTATAAAAATAAAAGAAACGTAAAAAAAAAAAAAAGGTAATAATTTGTGTTGCGAGTTGCGACGCTAAACTCACGACACATTTATCATTTTATCTCTAGTTTTAAAAAAATTATTAGATTATTAAAAAAAAAATTTACAGATTTCGGATGTTTAAATTTTTATATGACGGGTTCATATGTGTGCAACTTAGATTTTATATTAAAAAAAAAGTTATTTTTTCCATTTAATTATTAAAAAAAATTATAAGTTATGAATATTTAAATCCATACACGACAGGTTTACCCGTGTGTAACTTAAGTTTTAGATTTCAAAAAATAAATTAAATTTCATCAATATACGACGGGTTCATCCGTATGCAACCTAGGTTTTAGATTCAAACAAAAAAATTTAAATTTAAAAAAAATTGAAAATATACAAAAGGGTAAATTTTAGATTTAAAAAAAATTATAGACTATGAGTGTTTAAATTCTTGCACGACGAATTCACCTGTGTGCAATTTAAATTTTAAATTCGAAAAAAAATTAATTGAATTTTCAAAAGAATATAATTTAAAAACAATAATTGAAGAGTAAAACTGAAAAAGTCACAATTCGCAACAACACTGGACATGTCGACCCCCAAAAAAAATTGTTGCTGCTGTTTGCACTTAAGTGTGCTGCATTTTTTTCACAAGAAGGGAGGGCTCTAGGGTAAAGAGAGGAGAGAGGATAGGGAAAAAAAAAAAAAAAAAAAAAAAAAGAGGGAAGATGATTTTCCATTCTTCCGAACGTTGAATAGTCAAATCGTAAAAACTCCATTCATTACTTTAAAAGTTCATAGTTTAATTACTAACCATATCGATAGATGAAATTTTCTAAATAAGCAAAAAAAAAAAAAAAATTAGATGTTCAAATTTTCACTACCATATATTTTGACAAGGGCATTCGTCCAGGATCTAACACAAATCATGAGGTGAATATCTGGCCCCCCTACCCTAGGCCCTGCTAGAACAACCCCCCCACCTTTGATTTGGAAAATTTTCCCCTACTATGTGCCCTTTTCATCAATTGCGATGTCTCAACTCTCAAGTAGACATAATTCTTACTTTTCCATGTACTCTTCATGGCCTTATTCCTAGGATATGAGAGGAATCAATACATGCAGGTGCAGATGCACTACATACTGTTGGGTTCCAATGGTCATCATTTGTGTTTTTCTTGAGCTTACATTTAAAAAATTTTCAAAAAAAAAAAAGAAAATTGATGTAAAGTAATTATGATATATAATAATTTTTATTTAAATTATTGATATTCAAAGCAGACTAAATTCTAACTAATATGCTTTTATTTAGATAGAATTACAAGGTATATACTTTTTTATGTCATATGATCAAATATATTCTCAATGAAATATGTTTGTAGTAATTTCATCATATGATCAAGATATATATATCCAAACTAAAATTGGGGCCTTGGTGGGTCAGTGATTAAGTTGATGGCTCAAATGCAAAAAGGTTAAAAAACAAAATAATAAATAAAAGAAGCTATCATTCTTCATAACTATTAATGGGTCTTTTCACTACTTTACAATGCAAGATATGGAAACCAGCAAGAAAATTTTCATAACAGATGAAAGAAAGTTTTTAAAGTGACTAAAACATGAGCTCTTTTTACTGATAGGATTTTTCTTTAATAGTAGAATACAGTTGTGCCTTAATCAATTAAGTATGAAAAGATCAAATAAAAATGAAAAATGGGTCACACACACTATGAATAAAAATGGAGTATTCTCTATTCAAAATCAAAATGATTGCATAATCTTGGCCACCAAGTCTGTCTCATTTTTCAGGGCAGTATCTTTTTTACCAGATTACACTTACTGGTTTAAGCATTAGGACCCAGTTCTTTTTCATTTTTAAAACAAAATAATAAGAAGAATAAGAATTTACTGAAAAGAAAGAACATATGCACCAAAATGAAAAGTTGGTAGCAGATGTGATGGCCTTCTTCCCTTTTCAGTGTGTTAAATCAAACCCTCCAGATGTTACTATCTTATTGCTTATTTGCTAAAATATGCAAATTTTTAGTTATCAATAAGAGTTTTTATTACCCTGGATGGTAAGGCATCTGCTTAAGATGCCCATTCATGTCGGTTCAATCTCCATGGATGCCCTCTCTCCACTTTGGTCAAAAAAAAAAATAAGAATTTTTATTTATTTTCAAGAAAAAAAATTGGAGTTTTTATTTTCTAGCTCTTCGATTCAGAATCTGGCGTAGCAATTTATGGACTCTTTTCATTTATGAATGAAATTGGTAGTTGTTTAGGTTTCCCCAATTTTTTTTATAAATCGGCCTCTTTAATTTATTAAAATTTGTACTCATAAAATATTAGTTTAATACATTTATAATCTCCTGCTCTTGGTATTTTTTTATTAGTTTATCTCCTTAACTTATAAAATAATTATTTATACGATTGAACTTAATTGCTAAGAATAGAATTTATTGAACCGTTATTTTATAAGTTGAAATGAAATAATTTAGACACTTAAACTAAATAAAAATGTCTATAAATAATGTTTTTAACAAGTTCAGATGTTAAAATGATTATTTTTTACGTTGAAGGGTAACAAATGAATGGATTAAGCCATTAGTTAGTTTATACATGAAAAAACACATGCTTTCAGTAATTATAGCTTTCTAAATTATTTTCCCATACGAAAATACCAAAAATTTTTAGTGCCTCCTCAACCTCATCTTTTATTGTTGTGTGGCTATTCCAAGGATCAATCACTAAACAATCCGAAAATAACTCATGCAGGGACATTTACACCAATAACCTTAATCCAATTATGTAAAAACAGCACTTATACGGCATTTGGCTACACAGCACTATAGCTTAAAATGGGTGCGACACTATTACACTAGTAGTGGTGAACATACTCATTGCTCACCATAATTACACATTTGATCAACATGGATGCTCACTTTCACTCATGTGTTCTTATTACTTCCCAAAGCATGCATCACAAGGACAGAACTACCTTTCAGTGAGCTTTCGATTAAACTGTTTCGCAATACAAGTCATGGTGCTGCTGGTTTTACTCATTCAGTAACTGTAGTTCAAGGTTTAGAATTATAGCTAGAAAAGGTTTGTTCAGCCATGGAAGGTAATAGACCTAATTGTGCCAAGCTCAAGTTGCTTGATTCCAAGAAAATATAATGAAATATTATATGGGCAATCAACACCATAAAGCAACTTCAAACATCAAAACAACACAAATTTGAACTGAGTTCACTAGATTGCAGCCAAGCTCCACTCTAAATATCAAGTACTCCCATATTTACAGTATGAGAAAGCAGCAGTCAAGTGCACAAAACCCTTTATGGCAGCACTATATATGACAGAAAAAAAAAAAAAGAAACTAGAATGAATATTGCCTACAAAAATAAAGAAAACCGCAAGAACCAGATAATTGGTCTGGCGACAAAAGAAAAAAAAAACACTAAAATCCAGTGAAAATGCAATCTTAACAGAACTTTCCGACTCGTCGAGTTTTTCTAGTTTTGTCTTTGTTTCGAACTGTGAGTTTCATCTTTTCTGAAGTTTAAATTGATAGGACATGAGAAGTGATATCCTAAATGGGCTTGCTTCTTTGTCTTCCATTCCTTTCTTGGAATCTTGGTGCTGCAATTGAAAGTTAAGTTATTAGGCTTAGAAATTCAGGAGAAGCAAACTATATATATAGTCTACATTGTAGCTTGAAAATTTACGTACCAAGTCCATTAGCTTCTGAGGTTCTCATGATCCGGAGTCTTTTCACAGACGTAAGGAACATCCTACAAAATTGAAAAGTAAATTCTAAGTGTTAGAAACAAAGGAATTGGACTAAGCAATTTCTTCCATAGGCAGGAGAGCATGATAAAGAGTATTCATAAATGCTATGATCTCTTGTAAGACAACAGATTTAGCAGCAGAGGTAAGGGTCTTTAGCCTTTAACATTAAATGATTAACTTGATTTTATCTTTGTCAACCCCAATCACATTATCTCAATTAATCAATCCATCACACCCTTTTAATTTTCTTTTGATTAAACTGTGAAGCACAATTTTGAAATAAGGAAAACATCATCATACCCCCATGGAACATCTCCGACAAGCATCCAATCTCCCTCTTTATCTTCATATGTGAGAACAAATTCAGAGGATCCATCCAAAAGCTTTGAAGGCTTTGTCATTTGTTGATTCTCACCACCTGATTGAACAGACACAAGTAGAATGTAGTTAAGTACAAAAATTCGAGCCAAACCCAATAAACTACATACTGAACACTACTTAAAAAGGTAATTCGAACTGACTTAAAGAAATCACATTTCATTGTTCTGTCGTTGCAATTGAAGAAGAAAAGAAACTAACCAATTGAACTAATGGCTGTGGTGGACCTGAAAAACATGTCCTCTAATGTTTGTGCAAGTGTCTCATACGAAGCATGAGCATTCAGATCCACTTTCCTTCCAATTTGAAGTCCATCCATATTCACCTTGACAAAACCAAGATGCCCTTTCTCATTGCTGGTAGCATTAGTCTTGTTACCATTCCAAATCTTCTTCTTTGAAGCATCGTTCGATTTATCTTTTTCAATCCCTGACTTGTCTTCTTCAGATCTTGAAGCCTTTGCTTGGTTCATCAAGCTGTTAATCCTGTAAGTCCTTATAGGTGGCCACCCCACAGCCTGACTACTTAAATAAAGGAACTTACCATAAGAAACAATTTCACCATGAAGAACAGTAAAGATTAAGCATACATAAAACCTGACAGTTAGCATGTACATATTGAACAAACACAAACACCAATTTAGACCTCTAAGAAAAGACCGTTGTGAACAAAGGAGTAAAGTCTAATTTGAAATCATTAATTTACGACAATTCTCTGAAAAATCACATACTAATTGCAAATATATCTATATGAGGATAGAGAATCGAACTTTTATCTGAGAATTAAGATACCAAAACAAAGACTTAACTGAACAAAGGATCTAGTAGAAGTTATGATCATTTTTTGCCAAATTCATGCACCCACAGAGACATATGTAATCAAACAGAAGACGAACAGCACAGGACAGAAAATTACAACCAACATACACATATAAACACCTGAAAAGAACATTCTTTTTCTTTTTCTCATCTTTCTCGTAACTTTTCTTGTCAACCAAACGGAGCAAGTAAACACATTAACAAGAAATTAAAAGGGTGGGAAAAAGAAAAAGAGGTTCTGTCAACTAACTTGGCTGCAGTAGGTGATCCACCCTCATGTGAAACAGAATCAGCAGCTCTTTTAGTTCCAGAAACAGCACCAACAACACAAGCAGCAGCTGTAACATTACTGTTATTTTTATTATTATTACTATTGTTACCACTACTATTGTTTCCTTTTATTGGCTGAGATGCAACAGAAGGAAAATCTTTAGCAGTAAAGATTCTTCCACACTCACCCCATGCATTTACCTTACCCTTAACTCCACCACCTCCACCAATACTCAGCCCTAAACCCAACTCCAGCTCAGCCTCAACAGGATATGAGGTAGCCTCAGCATCCACCACCACCTCCACTTTTGACACAGAAGACTCATTTGTTGAAACCCCAGAAGAACCACCACCACCACCACCAACACCAAGTAAACCAAGACCAACTTCCATAGTACTCAAAAGAACAATTAGAAACAGAAGAGAGAGAGAGAGAGAGAGAGAGAGAGAGACAATTGGGTGTTATGCTGTGTGTGTGCTCAGGTTGCAGATGTATTGAAGGAGGAGAAAAGTGTGTATAGCATTAGCATAGGACGGAAGGAAGAGGAGGAGGAGAAGAAGGAGGAAAAAGAAAAGGAGGGAGATTAGGTGGTGGAGAGAGTGATGATGATGGGACCCATATGTCTAGTAGTGCGCTAAGCACTCTTTGCTAATAGGTCCACAACAACAACACACACCACTGTCAAATTTTTCTTGACATGATCATCATGTCTCTTTAGAATCTGATTTTCTTCTGTTGTTGCTATAGAATTTAATTACAGAGGTAATATAACCTTTAAAAAAAGATAAAATATATGTACATGAGTATTAATTGCTTAGGCTTCAAGTTGTTGTTAACAATGTTGTAAACATGCTTTCTTTAAACATGGAAGCATATTTTTTTCTTCTCTAGTAATTTATTATGCCATTTTGAGAAAGGCTACCAAAATGAAAGTCTCTTTTTATAAGTTTACTAATAAAAAAATATTAATAAATTGTAAAATAAAAAATTAAATTTTAATTAAACTTTATTTAATAAATTAATAATAATATAATTTAAATTTTATATCTTGTAATATTTTAAAAGGAATTATCCAATACCATTTTTTCATTTACATTCTTTTATTTGATGATGTTTTTCTCTAAACTATAGCTTTGATTAATTTTATTGAATTTGGAAAGGATTATAAGGGTAATAAATATTTTTTAATAACTAATTTAATATAATTATATATATTATAATTTAAATTTAAAATATCATTTAAATAAAAATAATTACTTCTCAATTGTTCTTTTAATTGTTGTTGATTTGGATTTTTTTTTGTTAGAAGTACCGATATTTAGAGTTTATTAGACTCTAATTAATTTGATTTAATCCTGGTAGAACCAAACGAGCGGTAATATTTTTTCAACAACTAATTTAATGTAGCTGCATATACTAATATTCGAATCCAAAACCTCATTTAAGTAAGAACAATCTTTATCAACTCATTCCACCAGTTGTTGATTGATTTGGTTGGACTTTTAATATAATGTCATTGATAGTATTCTATTTGACTTTTGTAGAATTTGAGAATTGAATAATGTAGTAGTGATGAATACTAACTACTGCTTCATGCATCACAGTTTTTTCTTTTTCTTTTTTGCCTTTTTTTCATCTTTCATTTTATTAGCAGTTTGGAATTGCAGAATTTGCATCATTGAACTAAGCCACATGATGCTTCCTTCTTTTTTTTCCTTTTACATACCAATTAAAATTAAAATGGTTCTCGAACAATTTAGAATCCCATTACACTGATTAAATTAAAATTATTGGAAAAAAAAAAGCAAATTTTCATAGCTCTTGTAGTACATATTTTTTCCATATAGAATTTAAATTCAAATTTTTTTTAAAAAAATTAAATTTCTTATCACTTACCGGTAAAAGGTAAAATGTTTTGATCAATGATACTAACCTTCATGCTGGGAGCATTAGTTTTGAACATACTTTTTTTTTATTTCTTTTTAGTGTATATGTGTATATATACACACACAACAGAACACAAAAGAAGCTAGATTAATGATACCAAGTAGAGGTAAAATTAATTTACTAAGAAACATCATGATTCCTGCAAAGAAATTCAAAAGAATTCCTGTTTTTTTTTTTAACAAAAGAAAATGTATTTTATGTCTTTTGCAAAAGTAAGACCCTATTGAGGGGGCAATCAATTAATTAAGGGTGAGTATTAAATGTGTACTGTACCCTTCTTCTCACATACTTTATTCTTAAATAGCCAAAAAAACAAAAGCCCAAATCCAGAGAGAGATGATAAGTATGAACTAAGTGTGAATTAATTAAAGAAAACAACCAAGCTTTAACTTTGAGCTTAATTAGCTGTCTAAAAACTTTAGTAGAAAAGCACAAATTAAAGTCTAATGGTTGAGTCTTTTTTCAGACAAAAGCATAATCTAATATACATATATATTATTCTCTATTTACTATACCTTACTTTCTTCCTATGTGCTGTCTACTATTTTAAGGACAAACAGCACAAAACCTTGTTTTAGAAAGTTGAGACCTAAAGAGATGCATTCTCAGTGGAAGGTGGGGCTGCAACAAAAACAAAAGTTAGGGACAATTTAAGAAAGAAACCATGTACATTACTTAATTAACACCATCTTTCTTTTTTTCATTTCATAATATTATTGAGTATAATATTTGTAAAGTTAACAAAAATTCTTTTCTATATATAGATTCTTTTTCAATAAAAATATTACAAATAAGAATCTGAGTATTTAATAAATAAACATAAAATTGGATTTTTTTTCTTTCCATCCAATATTTTTCTTTTCAAATAATGAGATGTATAAGGTGATGACATTATTATATATGCTCATCGTGTCTAATTCCAATATCACGACAACATATCATCCAAAATCTTCATTGTCAAAAGTCATATATATTATAAAGAAAAAAAAGAGCTATAAACCAAATGTCAACATTAATATGCATCTACTTTTTTAATAAATCTAAAAACTAACTTAAATTTTATATTCAAGTTTGATGATTAGAAAAAAAAAATAATAAATATTTAAATTATCGGAGGTTATTAAATTTTAATTGATTCAATTCCATTTGTAGAGAATTATTAGAATTCTAACAACTAATTTAATATTTTTATATACATCACGATACACTCAAATAAGAACAACCCTATTAGTTGGAAAATAAAAAAAAAATGACATAATAATGTATGGTAAATTAGTATATAAATAAAGAAGATGTAATTAAGTGCTAATACTACTGTTTAAGTAGCAGGCTGGTGATTATGCTTGTGGTTAGGAAAGGTTTAGACTTTAATAAACATGCTGTTGGGTTAATTAATTAGTAGCTATAGTAAAAGATTTAATTACTTAAGACACTACTAATCCATAAGATTAATAAAGAGACAGGCCGACAAGGTGGGAGCAAAAGTCACGTGACTAGTCTATGCCAAGGAACGACACGTCATCCGACAACGTACGCGGCTGACCGGGGGGGAACGTCTGAATGAAACTGTGTTTCGTTTTCGTCAGCTGTTTTATACTCCTGGCCAATATTGGGCTACTGTACATATATATAATTTAAATATATTATTATTAGTAATTTTATATAATATTTCTTTTCTCATTTACAGAAATTTTTTTTTCTACATCTCTCGCTCCAGACATCCAGATCCTTACGGACATAATAGGAACATCTGATATTCTCCATCCCCTTCCCGTTCCTTCTTCCCTTCTTTTTTTTTTTTTTTCATAGATTAATTGATTAAATTTTAACACTACAAAAGAAAAAATTAGGAGATTGAGATATGACCACTGATCTTTTTAACTGAATGTTCACATATTTTAATACTTGAACTACTCTCTTCCCCATTTATAATGACATATATATATATATATACCATTAATTCATATTCTAAAATTAAATTCCTCTTCAATAATCATTGAAATCAATGAGTAGAAAAGTATTATTGCTTAAATTATATTTTGAGTTGGTTTTGGCATGCACAATTTCATTAAATTAATTTTTAGGAGATATTTTGTCGCTCTTATAATCCTATTTGAATTAAATTGAATTAATTAGGATATAATAGACTCTAAATATTGTAATTTAAAAAAATTAAATTCATCTATAACGAATTGAATGGTCAAATTTAAACTTTTAAAGTAGAAAAAATAAATAAATAAATAACTATATAATAATAAAACAACAGAAGTTATAGAAAGAAAGAGCTATAGATATAAATAAATAAATAAAGAAAGAGGTACGAAAACAATTAAAAAATATTTAAAAGGTCCATTTTGTTAGAGAAAGGAGTCTAATTAATTAAAAGAAAAAAAAAATCAATGTCCAATATGTTCAAGAGGCCTAATTTCAAGTGCATATTTGAACGTTTTGGTGTGTTGAGGCTCATCATCTTCTTCTCTTGTCCGATCAAAAGTAATTTTCGATAATTATATTCCCTTAATTTGTTTTCCACATAACATTTTTTTTTTTTTTGCTAATAAAGAGTTTTTGAATTTGAATTGTTTTTTTGCTAATAAAAAGGTCATGTAAGCTATAAAATTTTAAATTTGAGTTGCCGTAATTATCGATAAATTGTATGAAGTTCTTCCTTTTTAAATTGATGTCGGTAGAACTCAAACTCTATATTTTAGGATGTTCTTGAAAAAAATTACCATTTAACTACTCTTTTATTGGCGAATTTGAGCTATTGTTAATTAACTCCAATAGCTTAAAAAAACTTTGTATATGATCAATTGAATTAAATATTTTCAAGGTCACCCAACTATACTTTTGTTGCAGTTTGGTTACTAAACTTTAATTTTCTTTCTTTTGATAAGCCAACTTTGATTTTGTTTTAAAAAACGTACCATCCAAAATTTTTAATTCTTTAACTTTATCTTTTTCAATTTAGCCTAAAATTACTAAGAATTTTAAAAATTTATTTTTCTTACCTTTTTTCATGATACCACACTAAGGGTAAGCCTACTTCTACTAGGTGGAATCGAATTACTCAAGGATCAAAAAAAGATTAAATCTAGAATTTTTTAACTCTTTCGGTTTCATCTACTAGACCTAAGGATTTCTAAAGGTCTTAAGAGTTAGATTACTATTGTTCATATTTGCTGTCTTAATGGCAGAGTCAGTAATATAGGAAACAATTTTTTCTTTTCTTAATTTGTGTATCTCTCTTTCTGTAACAGGTGCTTTTAGGGTTTTTTCCCTTTCTAAAGTATCTAGTCTTTCATTCACCAACCTGCCTATTTCAGTGACCAAGACTTGTATTTCTTTTGATGAATCACCAAGTATTCCTTTAACATTAAATTACTTAAGCAATTGGTTTACTTCATTTTGTACATTGTTGAATGAAGTCAATCATGATGGATTATTGGAATTTAAACTCTCAGTTCGATTTTTCATTATTCTTACAATTTATTCAAAATCTAAAAGATAATCTAAAATTATAATTAGTATATTTATAATACACAACTTTCTATTATATTCAATACAATCACAATAATAGTTATGATATTCTAAATTAATGTTAAATTCTTTTTAACCAACTTCAAATAATTCTTATCTTAAATTTCTTAAACTAATAGTATTAGACTTATCAAATAAACATAGATATTGAATAAGATCTTGTACAATAAAAGGCATGAAGTAAACAAAAATACAAATAGAACTCTATTTTATTTATTTTCTATAGAACATATGGATTTTTTTGTAAAAAAGGTTTAAGTTCAGACTAAATTGATAATTTTTATTTTTTTATAGATTTAAAAAGTTTCTAGGTAAACATTTAGAAATTAAATAGAAGTTCAGTAACCAAAAAGATACAAATTGAAGTTCGGTGACCAAAATAAAACACAAAATCACATATTAATTAACCTATCTAAACTATTTTGGTTTCCATTATTTCACTAATATTTTATATACTTCATAAATTATATGAATAGAGATTATGTCTAATTTTTTAATATTCTAAGCAAAGCCTATGGTATAAAAAAAAAGTATTCGTTTATGCGACATAAAATTTGTTGTATTAAATTAGTTGTTAAAATTTTTTTTTTATTTATATAATTTTATTTGAATGAAATTAAATTAGTTAGAATCTAATAAATTTAAAATGGTGATAATTGAAAAGAAAAATTTTCAAATTTTTTTCATTTTTTCATTCATTGAAGATACTTAACAAAGATGAAAAAACAAGATAAAATAAATCTATTAAGATAAGATCATAAGTCAATTGAGAGTTTTTTTTTTCTTTCTCTCTCTAAAAAATTGTGGTTAACAGAATAAAATTTATATATCTATTTATTATATTGTCATGTCATGTCAAGATTGAAGTGTGTAGTGATGGTAAACTTGAAGTGAAATGTAGATATGTATAGGATGAGAAATTCTAAAAAAGGTATGTCTATGGGATAGAGAGCATATATACATAATGGTTGCTGGCACCACTGTTCATACATATGCATGGAGAATCTGATCTAAGCAACAAAAATTGTCGCAACATGATATATAACTAGATTCCTTCATGGGGCAAACTCTACTGAAACGTTAATTCAATTGACTATGTATATTATCATCAACAACAGGATCCACACTATATAGTAATTAGTAGTAGTGAGAAAACGACTCGCTCTTTTTTCTCTCTGTCCGTGAATAGTTCCCGTTCAAGGTTTCTTAACGGTAATAGTTGTCTTTTAGGGGAAGATTGCTGGTTTTCATCCCCTGCTTCCTTCATATTTTTGTTTATAGCTTTGTTATTAATATGTATAGTGAAAATGCCACCTATACTATCTAATAAAAATTAAAACTTAAAAATAAATAAACAAAAATTGAAAGAATATTGAGAAGGAAAAATTGATAAATACAAAAATTTAAGGAGTTCGAATTTTCAACATTCCTACGTCTCCACCTAACTTATCCACAAGTTAAAATTTTGAATCACCAAAATCCATTCCCCTAAATTAATTTTTACAACTTGAGTTTTAGGCTCAACTCAAACCTTACACAAGTGTTTTCAAGGATCATACTAAAATTGAATTCTCAAGTATTTTTATGATTAAACACTTAAACCAATTCCTTTAGAATAAAACCTCACTTTCCTTTTTTTAATCCCTAGAAAATAAAAGAACGAGAATTTCTACTCTAATCACTCACCAACTC
>CATIWM010513206.1:0-17216 GCA_949671775.1 Mallotus repandus
TTAGAAGCATCTCATCTGCTTAGAAGCATTTCATTGCTTAAAGGCATTTCATCTACTCAGAAGCATTTTCTCTGCTTAATAGCATTTTGTCTACTTAGAAGCATTTCAGCCGTTTAGAAGCATCTCATCTGCTTAGAAGCATTTCATCTGCTTAGTAGCATCGCATCTACTTAGAAGCATCGTATATGCTTAGAAGCATTCCATCTACCATCATATTAGCTTAGTAGCATCATATTGCTTAGAAGCATTCCATCCACTTAGAAGCATCTCATCTGCTTATTAGTATTTGCATTGATACCTTAGGAGGTTATGAAAGCATTATCTTGCCTCATCCGAGGGAATTACAAGGCACAAAAAAAAGCGGCGGCCCTGCCAAAAAAATGAAACAACATCAACAATGATAAGCCTGACTAAACAACACATCATCAGGTAAGTACCTCTTCCCAAAACTTTTTTTACATCTCTGCATTTACTTCACATGTATTGACATTGGTACTAGAGTACTATACAACACACGTAAAGCAGGGGACAACTGTCATACATCGAATTTTGACTGTCCCTAAAAAGGTCTAGTGATGAAAATATCTTTCCGAATATGACAAGTATTTGTTCATTCATACCGCCTTTTGAAGAATGCTAAGAATCTGAAAAACTAGAATTGAACAAAACAAACCACCGAATCATTAAGTCATGCCTTCATTTTATGAATTATGAATTATTGGAATGATAAGTAGCTCATTTTGAGCAACCATCACTCCAAACATGCAACTCGTCAGACCAGTGTTCATTTTATAAGACCAAAGTTCAACTTCATGAAAATCAAAAGTCAATTTTAATAAAATGGATGTCGGAAACACATCCGTAAGCCCTTAAAACTTTCAAAAGTGACCCCAGAATAGTGCGCATAACCCCGAAAAGTAGTGCGTGATCAGGCCTAAACACATTTGCTCACGTGTGAAAATAGAAGCCGATTTTGAAAAAATGAACCTCGAAAACACATTCGAAAGACCCAAAAACCCTAAAACAACATGATCGGAGCCCAGGAAGGCTGCGTGATGCGTGCAAGAGTGTGTGATCATGTGCCCAAGTCCATGATCACAAGCAAATGTGCGTGATCACACACCTCAGGCTCGTGATCACATGCACCAGAGGTGTGATCATGAGTATTTTCCCTATTTTTCACACATTTTTAGGCATTTTCCCCTATAAATAGAGGTCTCTACCTCCCATTTTGGTAAAGGCTACAGCCTAGGAACACCAGTAAGAGCTAAGAAGTAAAAAAGAGGCAAGAGCCAAAAAGCACACACACACACACATTGAAACACTATCGAATTGAAGGCTTAGGAGCCCTAATCCACACACTTTTAGCCCACATTTTACATTTTTCCTAGGGTTTTTAGACCGTTTTTAAACCAAACCCACCCTGATCTTTGTCAAAGCATGCTTCAAAGGTATACGAATTTGCATTACACACGTCATTTTCAACCTCTCGATGAGGAACTCTTGAAAATATCATGAAGCTAAAGCTTCAAAAACACCAAAAAAGCTTAGTCAAACCTAAGGACAAAATAATCATTTTTTCATGTTTATTTTGCTATCTTGCATTTTATTTTATCACCGCCAATAGTTGAGAAATTATTGTTATCTGTGTGATGAGACTGGCGATTTGCATGCTAATTGAATAATCTGAGCTTCATTTTGCTCATGATTAATTGTCATCTTGTATCAATATGCATTCAACAAACACGAAAGCTGACTTATCTAAGCTAAAGCTTTGATATTGCGGTCCAATGATGCAATCATCATCATTTACTATTTATCTCATTAATTAGAAATGCTTTATAATAATTCCTACTAGAGCATAAACTACATGCATATTTTTAATCATTCATGATGCATCAACCATCTTTATTGTGCCTATATACTGTCTGAGTGGATGAATAGATGGAACTACACATAATTGTGTTAACCTCTATTTTGCAGGCGCTTTCTAGATTAGGACTAGATTTACATTTCTGTACTTTTTCTCTTTCATATATATTTACTAGGAAAGCCTTGTAAATAATTATGTCGAATTTCTCGTACTTTTTATTATTATGAACATGCTTATATGAATGCATTTATATCAATTGTCATTACCAAAACTAAGGTGTTGCAATAGCCATATATTGAGTATTAAAATGAGAAATAATCAAAAAGTATATGAGATCTCCCAGGCTTAAAATCTCTGTTGGAGATAATACTCATTGAGTTACCCAATATCGTCCCTTTTATCTTTTCCTAGTTTTCTAAAAACTAGGTGGCGACTCCAAACACAAAACATCTCGTATCTCTTTGAGACCAATCACTTGTCCCTGTCTTTTAAATAGAACAAATGTCCTATTCGGCAAAGCTGCCATGTCCCTCGGAATCACTCCATTTAAACACAAAAAATGGAAAAGGTTGCTCTCACTACCGTTTCTAGGAAAGGGTTCTATTGAGTCGGCACATAACTATAAGCATGCAGATCTATGTCAAAACACTCACCGGCAAGACTATAACTCTCAAGATCGAGAGCTCTGATACCATCGATAATGTTAAGATAAGATCCAAGACAAGGAAGGCATCCCTCCTGATCAACAACGTTTGATTTTTGTAGGGAAGCAAGTTGAGAATGACAAGACCATTGCTGATTATAATATTCAGAAGGAATCAACTCTCCATTTTGTTCTCCAATTGAGGGGAGGCATACAAATCTTTGGGCAAGGCTCTTACTGGTAAGGCTATTGCCCTTGAAGTTGAAAGCTCAAATACAATTGATAATGTCAAAGCTAAGATTCAAGATAAGGATGGTATCCCACCTGACCAGCAGTAATTTTTCTTTTTTGGAAAGTAGCTTAAGGATGGTAGGACCCTCGCTGATTATAACATCCAAAAGGAGAGTACCCTACACTTGGTCCTCAGGTTTCGTGGTGGAATGCAGATTTTTATCAAGACGTTGACAGGGAAGACCATCACTTTGGAGGTGGAGAGCTCTAATACAATTGATAATGTGAAAGCTAAGAATCAAGACAAGGGGTGGATTCCACCAGACCTACAAAGGCTGATCTTCGCGAGGAGGCAACTTCAGGATGGAAGGACACTTGCTGATTATAACATGCAGAAAGAGTCTACCCTTCACCTTATACTCCGTCTTCGTGGTGGTCATTAGTGAATAAAATTGGGTTGTTATTTAAGTATTTTGTGTGTAATTAAATCAAAGTTCTTGTTATGTTTTAGTTTCAATTATGCTCTATTTTTGTTTAGTAGCAAACAATAAATTCAAAGTTCTCAATACAAGCTGCCCCTATGATGATTACTTTTTTCTGCTACCATTTTATGCTTACTCGTAGTAGTATCTTTAACATATAGCAGTAGTGGCAATATGCTTTAGGTATCCAAATCCATTTCACGAATATGTTATATTCCCACTAATTTTACCAGACTATATTTTAGAGGTGTATGCTGTTAACACAACCTTGAGTAGGACTGCTTACTGCATTTAGGGACAAACCCTAATTATAACTTTCCAACATACCTTTGGTGCATAAAAATAGTGGTCTGAAACCTGATGATCATAAAATGGGAGCATTTGCTAGACCACTAAAATCTACATACATCAATATGATGTAGCTGTAACAGAAGCCCTTGCAATAAGACAAAGCCTTGTATCTTGTTTTTCAATGTGACTAGAGGATGTAACAACTTATGATCCTTATTCTTTAACATGTTTCTCTTTTTCATTTTTGCTTAGCTAGTTTATGTCCACGGCCAATGCTAGGTTTGGTTCAATTCTTCTTCTCTGAAGATTCTGGAAAAGTTTTTAGATAGTCTTTTAGCTAATTTTGTTACTTTATACTAAAAGTTTTAGATTTTAGTGTTAAATGGTATTAGCTAGGTAGCTCAAGTCATCTCTAAGTGTTAAATGTTTTTACCTTTTTTAGTTGGTTCAAATGGTTTAATTCACTACAACCCTTTTTTTAAAATAAGCAGCATTTCTTTTCTTACGACACACTGAATGTCTTCTTAGGACCCATATGACAGATGCATTATATTGAAATGAAAAAGATAAATGTGGCGGCCCACTAAATTTAGCAGCCCACTTTATGAGGAATTATATAGTGATCCTGATTTTCTAACTCAGCAAATTAAGTTGGTAGTTCAAGGTAATATAATTATTACATGCAGCTAATAAAATAATAAACTAAAAAGTAAATACCCATAAACCCTTAACACCAGTTAACCTAAAACCAAAAAAAAAATTTGAGTCTTTTTACCAAAAATAATGGATCAACTTAATTTTTTTATCTTTTACATGTTCCAATGATTATATTAGAGATCAAGTCTACCACATTTTGTTTGCCAAATAATAGAACTTTTATATGAGCTTCTACCTCATTTTGTTTATCAACTAATAGAACTTTTAAATGAGCTTTCTCCTTTCTCTATTTGAATTTTTTTTCCAGTTGGTGATATTCATGTTGATTTTATTGCACAGACTACTAAAGGAAAAACTCTGAATTTTGTTTTGATTGATGGCACTTGAAATAACTCTACTACAACATTTAGGCATTTGAAGGTAATAACATAAAGTTTGTATTTTGTTCCGATTCCATCTTGTTGGCATGCCATTACTGGAATTGCTAGGTTCTGTGTTTCATAACAAAAATTTTGCTATTTTGTGTAGAAAGGCCCATTTTTTATTAGTAATGCTGATGATAGAACATAGGAACCAAGTTTATACTTGCAAGATTCCTATAACATTAGGGATTTAGATCCCTTACTGTCCCCACTCCCTAGATTGCAATTATTGAATTCCTTTTATTGTATGTGAAGGAGCAAATAAACTCAATTTGGGGAGAAAAGGATCTTCCTTGCCTTTCCCTGGCCGCTGGTGCATCTACAATGCACAAACTTAGGTGAGATTTATGAGTAGGGCATAGTTAAATCATCTGATAAGAAGCTTCTACCCTATACCATATGTATTCACATTCTTACTAATTTATAGTCTCTTCCATTTTTGGTAAATCCTTTTATAGTATTAAACTTACTAGTAACCATTAGTGGTGTTTTGGGATAGACCTCAGCCATCATGTAATTGTTAGAAGATAAACTTGAATTAAATAATTATGTGTGGTACGATTAAATATAGTATGTCAAAGGTTGTTTTAAGGTTTAATGTTTCTAGTACTTCAAGAGTCATCTATTTAATTTTCAGTTTTTATCTTTCTCTATATATTTGTAAGTTTGCTTTCAATTCAATACAAGTGAGTGATTTCTAGCACTTCATACTTTAAGAGTTCTTTCATTTTTTTCTTACTATCCAACAAAGTAGTATCAGAGCTTATAAAAAATCACGAGTGGAGGCTTGTTTCCCTTTCCATTTCCTAAACTCACTAAAGATAACTTTGATAACTGGTGTATTCGTACGAAAGCCTTACTAGGATCATAAAATGCATGAGAAATTATAGAGAAAGGACATGAGCAGCCAGCAAATAAAAAAGCCATGGAAGCGATGACTCAACTCAGAAGAATGCATTTCAAAAGGCTAGAAAGCAAGATCAGTAGGCTTTTACATTGATTCATATGTGCCATGATGAAACTACATTTGAGAAGGTTTCCTATGCAATAAGTGCTAAGCAAGCATGGGAAATATTGATAAATTCTTTTAAAGGAGTTAATAAGGTGATAAAAGTTCATCTTCAAACCTTGAGGGCAGAATTTGAAGCATTCAAGATGCAAAATTCAAAATTAGTTTTAGATTACTTTTCTAGAGTATTGGCTGTTGTCAATCAAATATATAAATATGGAGGAAAGTTGGAAGGTGATCGGGTAATTGAAAAAATCTTGCATTCTCTTGATCGTAAGTTCAATTATATAGTTGTGGCTATTAAAGAATCGAAAGATCTAGATGAGATGACAATTGATCAACTCATGAGTTCTCTACAAGCCCACGAAGAAAGGATGAATTAGAAGGAGTCACAAGAACAAGTTCTTCTCTCAAAGCTGTCCTTGAAAGGAAAAGAAAAAGTTGACAGAAATAAAGAATTTAAGTTTGGAAGAGGAAGAGGTAGAGATGCCAGAAGAGGACATGGAGATTATTATGGCAAAGGAAGAGGAGGCAGATTTAGTAAAAACTTCAACAACTCAAAATATACAGCTCCTAGGCAGAATTCAACAATTCAAAAACAAGTTCTAAGAGGACGTGGCAGAGGAAATTAGCATAGAGGTAGTGGACAAAAGGTAGATGTGCAGTGTTATAATTGTGAGAAATATGGCCATTTTTCTTCAAAATACAGAAAGGTTGGAGTTAAAGAAGATAAGGCTTCTTGTGCTCAAGAAAAAGAAGAATAATAAGCTTTTCTTTTGACATGCCATTAAGAAAAAATTCAAGAAGCTTAGTATTTGGATACAATAGCAAGCAATCATATGAAAGGAAAAAAATGTTTATTTATTTCTTTGAATGAGACATTCAAAAGAAATATTTCCTTTGCATATGGAAAAAAGGTGATAGTTGAAGGAATCAATGATTTTCTAATTCTGGCAAAAAATGGTTCTCATCAATTTATTTCTTAAGTGTATTATATCCCTGTTCTTAAATCAAATATTTTGAGTTTAGGCCAACTTTGGAGAAAGGATATGATATTCAGCTGAAAGATGGTGGTTTAAAAATTAGAGATTCCAGAGATAAGCTTCTTGCAAAGGTGAACATGTCAAACAATCGAATGTTTTCTCTGCTAGTGCAAGCTGATAGTGCTAAATGTTTTATGACTTATGCAATAAGTTCTTCTTGGCTATGGCATCAGTGTATATGTCATCTGACTTTTGAAAGTCTAAAGCAATTAGTGAAAGAAAGAATGGTGCATGGTTTGCCTTATATTGATTACCCAGACCAAATGTGTGAAGGACGCATCTACGGCAAACCCTTCAGAAATACTTTTTCCTAAAGAGTCTCTATCAAGATCAACAAGACCACTTCAACTTGTGTATGTTGATATCTGTGGTCCTATTACTCTATATTTTCATGGTAAGAACAAATATTTCTTACTATTTATTGATATATGTGGTCCTATTACTCTATATTGTCATGGTAAGAACAAATATTTTTTACTATTTATTGACAATTTCAGCCGCAAAAAAGTCTAAAGCTTTTGATGTGTTTAAAAGGTTCAAAGTGTTGGTTGAAAATGAAAGTGGTTTTTCTTTATTAAAGCCTTGATAACTAATAGAGGTGGAGAATTCACTTCTAAACAATTTGATGATTTTTGTGAGTCTAATGGCATTCAAAGATTTCTGACTGTTCCAATGTCACCACAGTAGAATAGAGTTATGGAAGAAAGAATAGAAGCATTCTTGATATGACTAGAAGTATGTTGAAGAGTAAAAACAAGCCGAAAGAGTTTTGGGCAGAAGCTATAGCTTGTTCTATCTATTTGTCTAACAGATGTCCTACTAAAAGCCTGAAAAAGTTAACACCTTAAGAATCTTGGAGTGGAAGAAAGCTAACTCTTTTGCATTTAAGAGTTTTTGGCTATGTCGCTTACAATCATATTGCTGATGAATCAAGAATTAAGCTAAATGATAAGAGCGAGCAACTTGTGTTTATTAGCTATGATGCAAAATCTAAAGGCTACATACTCTTCAATCTGAAAAGTAAAAATATTATTGTTAGTTGAGATGTCAAATTTGATGAAGATGAATGTTGGAATTGGGAGCAATAAAAGGAGGATTATAATTTTCTTCCATTTTTAAAGAAAATTGAGACCAGGCTAGAGTTAATGATTAACAATTTACTCCACCTGTAAGTCAAGCTCCTAATGATATGAGTCCTTCAAGCTCAATCGAAAGGCCAAGAAAGATGAGGAATTTGTTAGACATTTATGCTGATATTGAAGAAGTCAATGATGTCTCTTTTTATTGTCTCTTTACAGGATCATAACCAATAAATTTTGATGAAGAAGTTCAAGATGAGAAGTGGAGAGCTGCAATGAATGAAGAAATAAAATCTAATCATAAAAATGACACATGGGAATTGGCAATACTTCTTAAAGATAATAAAGTTGTTGGTGTCAAATGGATTTTCAAAATTAAGAATAATGAAAAAGGAGAAGTCGAGAAGTTCAAGGCTCAGCTAGTTGTTAAGGGTTTTAGCCAACAATATTGTGTTGATTATGAAGAAGTATTTGCTCCAATTGCTTAGCTAGAAACTATTAGATTGATTATTTCATTGGTTGCTTAGAATAAATGGTTTATCTAATGGATGTGAAGTTAGCCTTCTTCAATGGAAATTTAGAATAATAAGTTTTTATAGAACAACCCCCAGTTATGAAATAAAAGGAGATGAAGATAAGGTGTTGAAATTAAAGAAAGCTTTGTATGGTTTAAAGCAATCACCAAGAGCATGGTACAACTGCATTGATGAATATTTCAAGCAAAGAAAGTTTGTTAAATGTCCATATGAATATAGGTTGTATGTGAAGAAGATGGAGAGTGGTAACATGATAATTGTTTGCTTATATGTTGATGATTTACTATTCACCAATAACAATTCAACCATGGTTGATGAGTTCAAAAGAGAGATGGCTGCTGAATTTGAAATAACGGATATTGGACTTATGTCTTACTATCCTGGTATTGAAGTAAAACAATCAGATGTAGGGATTTTTATGTCTCAAAAGAATTACGCAACAAAGGTGTTGAACGAGTTTAACATGGAAGATTGTCAGATAGTCTCTACACCGGTTGAATGTGGATCAAAGTTATCAAAATTTGATGATGCTGAAAAGTTGACTCCAGCATTGTTTCAGAAGCTGGTTGGAAACTTGAGATGTCTGACATGTTCTAGGCCTAATATTCTTTTTGGAGTTTGAATTATTAGTCAATTCATAGAGTCTCCAACTTTATCTCACATGAATGCTGTAAAAAGGATCTTGAGATATATCAAAGGTACTCTAGATTATGGATTGTTGTATTCATTCTCCAAAAATTTTAATCTAGTTGGTTATAGCGACAGTGATTGAGGAGGAGATATGGATGATAGAAAGAGTACCTTGGGTTATTCATTCAGTCTTGGCAATGCTACATTTAAGTGGTGTTCAAAGAAACAACTGATTGTTACCCTCTCAACTTGTGAAGCAGAGTATGTTGTCGCTACTGCTTGTCTTTGTCATGCTATTTGTCTAAGAAAGTTGTTAGAGATGCTGCAAACATCATAAGATGAAGCTACTAAAATTTTTGTGGAAAAAAATCAGCCATTGCATTAGGAAAGAATCCTAATTTTCATAATAGGAGCATCACATTGATACAAGGTTTCATTTTATTAGAGAAAGCATTAGCAAGAAAGAGGTGCAACTCAAATATGTGAAATCTCAAGACCAAGTTGCTAATATTCACCAAGCCATTGAAGTTTGAAGATTTTGCAAGATTAAGAGTAAGACTTAGATTAACCAGAATTCAAGTTTAAGGAGGGATGTTAGAAGATAAACTTGAATTAAATAATTATGTGTGGTATGATTAAATATAGTATGCGAAAGGTTGTTTTAAAGTTTAATGTTTTTAGTACTTTAAGAGTCATTAATTTAATTTTTAGTTTTTATCTTTCTCTATATATTTGTAAGTTTGCTATCAATTTTAATACAAGTGAGTAATTTCCAACACTTTATACTTTGAGAGTTCTTTCAGATTTTTCTTTCTAGCCAATAGTATTCGCGCATGTATAACATCAACAGTCATTGGTCTCCTCTATGAGCTGTATCATCTTCCAAAATTCAATTCTATGGATTGGATAAATAGACTGAAGCAAGAGAGGATTCCTTAGATGTTTTATTAGAAACACTAATAACTCGATGTCTTAAGATGGGCAGGTTAATAATCCGTAAAGCAAGGCACAACAAAAATATCCATCAAAGGCCAACCAACTACGATATTCTTCAACAATGGGACTAATATGCTCCTATAGTTTTCTAGAAAAGCCCTACGGAGATTTAAGTTGTAAAAGGATCATCACCATCTTTAAAAATCCAATGAAACGTTGTTTCTTTTTTATTGTTAGGGGAGGATTTTATTTTATTTTTCTTTGGTTGCTGTGGTGAGTAGAATATATGTTCTGTGACACCCTACCCCATTGATATTCCTAATAATGTGTTATTATCAACAACCACTATAGAACATAATAGTGAGACAAGGTAGGACTTATTATTATCCTCTACTAGAATAGTAGAATAATAAAATAAAATCAATTAAAGTAACTATATGCAATTATCAAATCTATTAGCTATTGGTATACTCTATATTTTTAAATTTTTTATGAATAGTAACCATTAATCACCAAATTGTATGGAGAGAATGGCAAGTAAGATTTATCAACCTCTATTTAAATAGTTACATTATATTTACTCCAAAATACTAAAGATTATGGCATAGGATACAATTCAAATATATATAAAATTATACACCAAAATAAAAGGGAAAATTTATCCTACTAGTCCTATGTAACTTTATACAGTAAACTATATACATAAAACACATCAAAAATATAAAAAGGATCATCCAGTCACCCTGACATCACTTCGTTAGCACCATAGACACATGAACGTTGAATGCAGTTTTATAAAATACTCAAATCATAGTGCAAACATGCTTCCCATGATGCTCTCTCAGAATGTGCACTCTAGTACTAGTTGGCTTATCCAGAAATCTTAATCTAACTCAGTGGTTACATCATTCCTTAAAAAGTACTTCATCTTAATCCCATTCCCCTCTCACAGTCTGCCACATAACCATCCATTAGTATGACCTGTTTAATATATATGTATGTTTACAAATAACTAATAACTCAACCTGAGAAGCAAACAATGAGGTGTGAGTATATTCTAAAGAAAATATCCAGTGAGTGAATAGAATAACAAGAAATATGGTTTGAGTACAAGTAACAGTAACAACAATATCAAGTAATGAAGATAAGTTTGATTTATAAATTTAATTATTTATAGACATATATAAATATAAAATTTGAATTTTTAACCCTAAATGTATAATTACGATTTAATTAAAAAAAATTTTGCCACTAGTTATGCTCGTACATTATTTGTAATATTAATTTATAAACCAACAATGTAGTTCCATATGTAAAATATTATCTTAAGCATTTGTCAATAAATTTAAATAAAATATTAACTAGCACAAAATTTATAACCATGTTTAAATTTAAATCTCTATTAAAATAAATCATCAACAAATCATTGAGCACATATTCACATACATAGGTAGATATCAATGTGACGAGTACCATTCAGCATATCGAAGGTCTAACTAGTCTATATGCATACGATGATTTAAGTGTGAGATGCACTTAAGTCAATAATAATATAAATCTCATTTTCGTCAATTCATTCAGATAGTCGTACCCCAGGTACGGTCTTACATCAAATTATGGAGGGTGAAATGCAGTGTCCCAGACACCGTCTTAAATTCACTAAACCCAGCCATGTCCTAAACAAGTTCTTCCTACCCTTGTTTCTATATGCTTGTGTGCTCATGCCAAACTAAGATAATAATTAAGATTTTCTAATTAATTTCCATTAGTTATTCATAAAAGCTTAAACTTTAAGTTAATTAAATGTTTTAATCATAATCTTAGGGTAGTTGATCATACTTGAATATTTCAACCATAATTAAATATATGTACCTACAAAGGCTATTTAGTATAGCATGGTCATTATTAGAAATTTTTACAAGTATTCCATTATATTTTGTAGAAACTTGTCTTTATTTAATTTTAAATTTAAACTTACTTTGTAAGGGATATGTCTTTTGTTTTAAGATTCTTTTTAACACCCCTTCCTGTTGACAGCCTCTCTGCGTATTATCACAGTATAATATCACATCAAAGGCACCGATAGAGAGGAATGTTACTTAAAACTAACCTCTAATGGTATAATCAATTCAATATCACTTAAAATAACCATCCAACAATAAGCATCATAACAACTAGCTTAATTAGTTAACCATAAGTTAAGATATTTACACAAGATGGCAAGAGAGACAATAACTTTGTATACATATCATAATATTATCCAAACTACAAAAATACCAAAAATACAAAGCTCTCTCTTTCTAAAAAATATACTTGGTACTAAACCAAACTTATTCATGTACTTCCAAAGCTCATACACTAATTCCTACATTCACTTCCACTAAATTGCCAACACCCAATTTGAAGTCTTGACTTCACATCCATTCTTAAGCCATTAACGACTACTCTGTAAAAATTATGTTAGGAGAGGGGTGAGTACGTCAAGGAAATACTCAATGAGTGAACAACAAAGGAAAGTAATAAATAATATAGAAATATAAGAATATCATAGGTCATGGTTTCATATAAATACTCACAGTTCACTTGTAGTTTGTATTGTAAACAAATAATAGCAATTTACTCAGAAGTATTTTACAGCAAGTCATTTATATAAAATAGTCAGCCCACAATATTATAACATCAAAATCTCAAGTGTTCTTAATAACATTAATCATCATAAAAAAACTTTCTTCAATATAATGACACAGCTTCATAAAATAATTCATCATAACAACATTACTAGAGTAAACTACACATACATAACAATGACATTGAATATAGTGTTGACGCCCACTATACCAAAAGCAATATAATAACATTAGTATGCATATGACGTCTTAAGTGTAATAATCACTTAAGCCAAATAAATATATATATCTCACTTCTGTCAATTTCACCAGATTTCTAAACCATAGACAAAATATGTATCCAGCCCCAAGCAACGGCTATACATATATTCTAGGTATAGTCTTACATCTATAAGATAAAATATGCATCCGGCCCTAGGCATCGACAATGCACAAAATTTAAAATATGTATCCAGGCCCAGGCAACGACTATACATATTTTCTAGGCATGGTCTTACTTCTACTAGATAAAATGTGCATCTGGCCCTAGGCATCAGGTATATATACTTCAAAATATGTATCTGACCCCAGGCAACGGCTATACAAATTTTCCAGGCATGCCTTACATCCTTAAGGTAAAATGTGCACCTGGTCCTAATCAACGGATATACACATTTACCAGCTCCGCCATGCATGTCCTAGATATGGTCTTACTGCCACCAACTTACGGTGTTTATTCATTACTCTTATTGCTCAAAATCCATTCATCATTGTCTTGTTGATAAATACTATGTACACATTTCATATATTAAAATATACATCTCGCATATACCAAAAATATACTTAAAATCAACCTTTTGTATACCGAACATATTCCCATAAAGTATACTCTAAACAATTTCTTAAAATAAATTATTTCAACCACTTTTCATATCTAAACACATATACCTTTGGAATGTAAGTATACACTTTGAATACTTAATTAACGCCTTAGGTATACCTTTAAGGTAAGGGTATACAGATTTTACTTTTCATTTCACAAAATATTCTACTTAATATACATGCATGTCCATAGTTGTATGTACATCGTCCACTTGAGCTTCACGCCCATTAGAGACCCACAATTATCCTTAATTCAATATGGTCACATTAGGATATGATCACCACTGATCCATTGACATACCATCAAGATTCCATAGCCTAACCCCACCATTTACTCAACCGAAACTCAATTGAGATAGATATGATGACTCTATCAAGGCAGATTTGCAAAGCTAACTTTGAAAAATTCCTGAGAATTGTAGAGAAGGATTTGGAATCTCAAATTTTAATAATTATTATATCTATTTTTCTAGTATATATCATAAAAATTTCACCTCAACTCAATAACCACGAAGAAATTTATAAAGGTCGAATCACAATCATCTCAATTGCTTTGACATATTGAGCATTAAAAAATATGGCTTCGTTAGATCATAAAAGCTAAATAAGCTCTAGATAAAAACTAAAAATTTATAGATAACATTTCCAAGTTTCTACAGAATTAATATTCACCTAATTTTGATTTTCATAGCTAAAGTTATGGCCTTTTGAAGTCCGCTGCTCCTACTCAATAGACTGTCAACTTGACAGAATTTATAGGGTGCAATTAAAAATTCACAAAAAATCCTATGGTTTATATTCTTAAATAAAATTCTCCAGATTGTGTATCTATAGTGGTTTGAAATTATTTTTACACCAATTGGATGTGTATAGAAGGAGTAACATTAATACTAATTGAGCATGGTCAAGCTGTCTACAGATTATGGGCACTAAAATGTGTGGCTCTAAAAGACAATTAAAATGGGAGACATAAGTTTTTCTTATTTTTAACAAATAAAGTTCATCTCATTTAGAGCTATAAAGCTTCAGATATAGCTTACATACTTTTATTGTTCACAGGTGCACCGAATTACTGAAACTTCAATGTTGCATCTTTTTGTTCCTAGATGAATTCTCAACAAGTATAAACCAAGACTTACATAACCTTCACATAAATCATACTTAAACAATTAACTTCAACAAGTAGTTTTGGAACATTAAATTTCAAAATTTTTTAGGAATTAAAACTCAACTAAACAAAGAGTTCCAAGGAAATAAACTTTAAGAAACAAGTAGAAACTTTATTTTCACTTATCAACAAATGGATGTTCAATTAAATAAAAAGAATCCAAAGAAAAGAAAAGGAGAATTCCACTCACCTTGCTAGAGCTCCTTCACCCATTTCTCTCAATTTCCCCCTTGTTTTTTCTTGTTAAGAGAAGAACTCCAAATGAAGTTATTCTTCTCCCAAAAGATAAGTGTTGCAAATTAAAAAGATAATTATGGCCCTAAGCCATAATAAAAGTGAAATATGCATTCTTTTCTTTAAACCTTTAATTAATTAAATTAATTTAAATTTTTTTAGCCGGGTCCCCAAGTCTTTATTATTGTTATTATTATTATTATTATTATTATTATATATAATCCAATCCTTTTCTAAATCTTAATTTCACTCCTCAAACTTACTTGTCTTCCTTTTCTTTAACCATCTCTTTGTAATTTCTTCAAATTTATTCACACCAAGAAATTTAATTCCCAATGCTTCGTTATCTTGTATCTTAATATCTCTATAATTATAATCATACTTAATTATAATGCTCTTGAGGGTATGGATGTTACATTCTTGAAGTGGTCCACAATATATTTAACTTGTGGCCTCAATTTACTTTTTTTATTGCTAAGTTGTTATTTAAAGACATAAATATGTGTGTTGGATTGTTTCACTTAAATTATGCGCTTATTATTATTATTATTATTATTATGGGTATTTCTCTTAGAGTTCAAATCTGAAAGATAATGATTTAAATCAATTTGTTCAGGTGGATTTTAAAGAGCGTATCTAACTTATACACTTAAGTGAGTTCAGTACATGAATCATTATTCAGTTTACTTGATTGTTTACAATAATAGTTTGTCTTACTCTTTTATTTTCTTATTGATTTATGCCTTCCAAATTAATGAGGCATTCATTTGTTCATTCAAGTAAACATCTCTTTGATTAGATGAATGCCTCATCAAATGGGATTTGGTGCTTTGTCTATTCTTGCTTAACAACGGTTTTAAATCATGGGAATTTCAATATAAGATACATATCTTGGACTAAAATCCTATACCATCATTGAAGGGCACAGTTAGGTGTATCCCAAGGTTCTTTCCAAGTACCTTTTTTCATTACACTAAATAATTACTTCGATGATTTCTTAAGAAAATATTTTAGTTTCAATATTTTCCCAATTCAATGCTTATTCTCCTTCGTTAGCAAGACATCTAGCATGTAAAGGGAAGAAATTCTCAAAACATTTCAAAAGAAACACAATTTAAACAACAAGCTTTAGTCCATAGCATTAGAGCCAAAGAATTACAGACTTATCAAATATCAAACTTTTAGCAATAATAGAAATAGTTTCAAACAAACTAAAGGACTGAACCAAGAAAGAAAGATGGGGAACTCCATGTATAACAACAACAAATAATAAAAGTTTTGTAAATTATTTAGGAAGAGCGACATGATAAGAATTAAGTTAAGAATTGCAAATCAAGGCTCAAGATGAAATAAAAGCTACAACCAATATCAAGACCAATTTGCAACCAATGAAAGAGAGAACACAAAAGAAAATACCAGAATTGAAGCAAGGATAGAAACAAAGGATTTCAGCAATAAGGATAAACAAAATCAAGAACTTCACTAGAATTTTCTTAAGAAAATAGAACCAAGGAAATCCATTATGTTTTCATATTAAAGAAGCATTTAGGATTCAATCTTGTACCTTCTCTAGATTTCCCCCACTTTGTATATACATTTATAATTACTTTGGTTTAAGTGTATTATCATTTTAGTAGTATTAGTAGTTGTTGTTGTTATTGTTGTTTGCAGCAGTATTATGATTATTATATATTATTCATATTTTACAACAATTCGACCAATCAACAATAAGTACAAAAATTCATTAAAAATTTAGAAGGATGCAGCATGCTGAGATTCTGAAGGAAGAGCAACGTTAACGAGTTCAAAGAGGGCAAAAAAATTCAATTCTAGAACCAATTGGGATGGAGGTGGGATTTTCACTAAGCAAGGGATCATTTCAAGGTTAACATTCCAAGATTAAAACAAAAAAATGAAAAGATGAGGGAACTCACTTCTCAAAAATCAAGGATAACATATTCAAGGCAAATCAAGATCAACATAAAGAAGAACAAAAGTAAGTTCACTCACAGTCAATTGCCAAGGATTTTTACTGCCTCTAGCAGCTGTAATAAAGGCTTCCTCATGTCTTATAGCAGCTCCTATTCATAATTTATCAATTGCTAAGCAATTCATATTTAATACTCTCAATGTTCCACATCCATGTCCAAGCTTAAATTCAGGTTGGTTGTTCACCTATTAAGAACCATCCATACATAATAATAATAATAATAATAATAGTTTTAAATATTAAAATTATATAAAAGTTATTATTAATTTTTATGAATAATAATAAGAGTGCAGAATATGTCAAAAAAGTTAATTAAAAATAATAGTAATTTATTACTAGTAATTATTTTATTAAAAATAGTTAATTAAAATGTAATTAAGATGATGATTACTATTAAAAATATTTGTATTGTTGTTGTTGTTATTAATATTATTATTATTATTATTATTATTATTATTATTATTATTGTTGTTGTTATTGTTATTGTTAATATTATTGTTATTG